>VZUI01040291.1:0-45927 GCA_013401135.1 Cettia cetti | reverse complement strand
CCGGGGCGCGCAGGGGTCGGTCCGCGCTGCGCGTCCCTGAGGGCCCCGGCGGGCGGCCCGTCCCGTCCCGTCGCGTCCCGTCCTGTCCTTCCCTTCCCTGTCCTGTCCTGTCCTGTCCTGTCCTGCGTGCCTGCCCACAAACTTGTTCGGAAAGGCGGCAAGAGGTGGAAGGGAAAAAGGACTTGCGAAGAAGCTGAGTGACGTCCCCGGCTGGAGAGAGAGGAGTTGGTGGAGACCGAGAGACTGCCTTGAGTCGTCCTTACGTCAGTTTTGGATTGTAGGGAACACCAAGTCTCTTATATACCCAAGAAGTGAGCAGAAGATATAGTAATGGTAACTCAGAGGTGAAAACTGCCTCCTTGGGATCTCACTGTCTTTCCCAAAACTATGATGGAGTTACGGCGATTTGAGATCACCCAGTCCGACAGTCCACCCGGCACTGCCACTGTAACCCTAAACCACATCACCCAATCGAACATCCAGACACTTCTTGACTCCACTACCTCCCTGGGCAGCTCTTCCAGTGCCTGACCACCCTAATAAAAAAAAAAAACCTCTGTTATCTGAATCTCCCCTGTCTCACCTTAAGGCCACTTCCTCCAATCCTCTCACTATGTTATGCTCATTTGGTGACCCACAAGTATGCAGTACTCAGTCCTAAACCGTAAGTCACACTTATCCACCTCAAAACTGGGTATGTTTATTGCTTATTCCAAAAATACATATTCTTGTTGCTTGGTGCTTGAACTTCTGTCATTATTCCAGTCCTCAAGTTCAGGCAAACCCTTTTGCAAGCTATCCTGATCTTTCTCCTGCCTGTTCCTCCCAGCCACACCGCCAAGAAATGTCACTGGTACAGTCCTTAATTTAGTGCATGGATGGACCTGTTACACTTTGGATAGGTGTGATGCCTGATCATTCTGGAGCTTCTTTCTGTGTGGGAGCATTTCCTCTGTGGCATCTCTTTTTAGCCAACTTCTTACCCATGCTGCAGCATCTCACCTGTAACAGCTTCCTGTGAAATCATATAGCAAACACTGACTGAGGTCTAGTCATGCTGAATCTCTTGCCTTCTCCTTGTTTGGGAGCCTTCCTCTGCTCACAGAGGGTTCTGGGTTTGCTTCACAAAATATACCTTTGGTAATGTCCTGTTGCATTTTATCCCACCTTCCACTTGCACCTATTTAATTGTATTCTCCTTACATATTTGCTCTCAATCCTTAGTGACTAATGACAGCAGACAAGTAGTCTGCAGTTGTTGGTTCTGATTATGAATGCTGGCAGTAAAAGCTCACTGCTGGGTAGCCCATGTGGGCTTCATCCTGGGAAGAATATCTGATGATGACAATTGCCATGGTAGGAGTCCCACACCATAGATATGACAGTAATAGAGGCTAATTCCTGATTGTATGCCATACATTGTGTCTTGTGGCTGTGGAAGACTTATCAATATTATGATTAACAAAAATTGATTTGGCTAACTTGGATTTTTCTCCTGTACACATGTTCTAGGGTGACTAGGTCCTTCTTTCTAAGCCTTTAGTCTTGAAAGATGAATATCAGTGTGCAAGCACCTCTCCTGTGCATCTCAAAACAGAGCCTGGGCTTAGATTTTTTTGCTGCATTTCTGTTTCTCAATTAAAATCTGACCTACTGATCTGATTTGGTATTTTTCTGGTGTCTGCAGATTGTAGCACAGAGGTTCAGGCATTATTATTGTTTACAAGGCTTGTATTTCCATCACAACCAGGGACAGCCTTGCCATGCCATTCTGTTACAAATGTCTCATCAAGGATAAACCTGCCTCAACAACCCACAGCTCAAGTTGGACAAGGTGCAAGGGATGCTGAAGGACCAATGAAATCTAGTATTTTTACTGGAATAGTTACCTAAGGATTAAACCAAATCTCAGCAGCGTAGCAGGGCAAAAATTTTGAAATCGCTCATATCCACAGTGCAGAAATCCCTCCTGCAAAATCCCAGATTCCCAAAATGTGGGTGAAGTAAGAAGCTGGTCACAGCAGATATACAGTGATTTGCATTGCCTTTATTATCTACCTCTGACTGACCCAGGGTAATTGGCCATGTTCCTCATAAACAGTTTCAAATGTGAGAAAAACCTTTTCTAATCTGCATTTATAGGGGAAGAGGGTTGTGTAAGTGTCATATCTCACTACTGCTGTGGACTAAGGGCAGACATGGCACTGCTGCTTGGCTGACATCTAGTAACCCCATCAGAGGTAAACTCTCACCAGGATTTAACTCCCAGAAAGCTGGGTTAGCCCAATCTTGCTGGCCTTTGGTCTACCCTTAAAGTATCTTGGTAAACATATAAAATTCAGTCATATATTTAAGGTGTGCAGGCCCATATTTATTACTTTTATTCTCTCATGGTATATTATTGTAATATCTGTGAGTGAAAGCTATTTAACTGCCAAATAAAATGTTCTTTGAGTTAAAAAAAAATTTGTCTACTTTTTTAGGCGCATGTCTCTTACAAACATGGTAAGTCAATGGTGCTCTTGTAGTCATTAATGGAGAAGCCATTCAGAGTTCTTGGGGTGGAGGGGGTTGGGTTTTTTAATTACCAAGATAACCACCTCATCAAATCCATTGCTCAAAGACAAAACAACTGTGTTTTACTCACTTTCACTGCTGTAATGAGATGAAAAAGTGGTGATATATTCTCCCCAGAGGTCATCATAGATACTAATAAGGCTGAGGATCTGATATATACACACAGACTGGTGGACAAAGCCCGTAGTTTATTGTACTGTAAGAGAAACTGAACAGAAAGGAAGGAGGAGATTAAACAAGGCATTTGGAAAGAAGAGGTGTCTACCCTACATGGCATCTGATTTGCAGTGGAGCTGCTGGATGGAAGGCTGGAAGGAAGAAAATGCACAGTTATTTAATTTAATTTTTTAATGAAGGACAAACACACTGCAACATTAAGGACAAAACAAACAATATCTTCTTGCCTCTTCTGATCCAAACTCAAAAAATATGCCGCTCACCCCTTTTGAGCCAATACTCATGGTCTCACATATTATTTCCACTAGAAAACCAAGTCAAGGGTAGAGTTGGGAGCAGCAGTGATAAACGTTCTGCTTCCTTAAGGAAGAACATACCTTTTTCAATATTTGTTTAGTACTCCTAGCATTCTTCCAGTCTATTTTCTATCAGAAAAAATGATTCCTCATGTTTCCCTCAGTCAACATATTCCACTCTTCCCTTGCAGCTCTGACCACTTGTATCTACCTCTTATCTGGCTTTTCTCAGTCACAAACAAGCAACACATTCTGGCTGATGTTCTGTTTCTGTACATGTTTCTGTTATATGGCCTATAAAATCTGAGGTTTTGGGTGAAATTAATATTACACCATTTTTCTTACTCTAAAAATGTTTGTACTAAAAATGTGACAAAGCTAGGCACCCCTCCAATAAACACATTTCAGCAGTACAAAATGAATTTCTGCATAGTCCAACTTTCAGAACAGCTCTTGGTTTTATAATGTCTAGCACAAGAGGATCTGATGTGGGTTGGCTGATAGATACAATCATAATGAATCTGCCTAATGAATAATACTAAGATTGGGAAGTTCTGCCACTTCATTTCTGACTGAAACAGTAATTCAGAAGAATACACTCTTCTGAAATTCACTTTCTTCTTCATTGTAATGACAGTTTTTCATCTGCAGGAGATGTAATGTGAATATATAACATTTGGACCAGAGAGGTTACATCTTTGCCCTCCACTATTGTCTTCAGTGCTGGAACACAGCAATGGTTTTCTTTGAAAGCACAGCAGACAGCTTTTAAAAGTGGCCTCTCTGGTAAAGACGACAGGAGCAGATGTCCAATTCAGTACTTCTATTATGCACTTGGTGAGATACAATTAGGGAGAGGTATGTAGTCTTTAACCTTCAAAACACACGATCAGAGTAACTGGAATATTGCCTTTCATCTGAATTACAAAGTAAAATAACACAGATTAGAAAATACTTAGAAAATAATATTTTACAACTTAAACAAAGGTGATTTTTAGACTTCAGACTTTAGACTATAGAGCTCAGCTATAAGGAAATATTAATCTGGACTGATAGGGTTCAATTTAGTGCTTCACAGAGTTGCATGTGATATGTATCCCTCCTATTACCAGTTACTCTCTTCTCTCTCCATAGCTATTAATACCACAGTTTATCTCCATATAGCATAGTAGGAGAAGTATATGCTAACAAAAAATACCTGAGTTCCCAAAGAAAATTACTAGATATGATGTGTTGACCACGGCAGCATACACTTGTCATTTCTGGTGAGCTTCATGGGGCAATGCAATAGTTAATTCCAGAGAAATGCTGTGGTTGAAAAACTTAAACTAAAATACAATAAAATGCAATAAAATGAAATATCATAGCCAGTTTTCAAAAGATGCAGAAGCTCCATCTGTTTTCGAGACTTGTTACCAAACCATTTGCAACTTACATTTGAAACAACAAAACATTAAAAAGTAATGAGCAAGTCAATGTACAGATATGTGCCATAGAGCTTCAATGCATGTGTTTGTTTCACAGTAGGTGGTGTCACAGCTCTTCTTTTACCCTAACCTAGTAGCTTTGGAAGAGGGTAGGGATTTTTCCACTTGCTGTTTTGAATTGCGTTCTGCTATTGTCTGATAGCATCACTAGCTGAAACCTTAGCCATGAAGTCAAAGTGAAGCCAGGCATGAGAAAAATCTTTAGTACTGAAGGCCAACAATAAGGGCAATGTGACTTTGAATCGTTGTTTAAAGAACGAAGGGCCTGGCTTCACCCTTCTGGTATCAAAGGAATTTTCTCCTTAAGCTGTCTTGCTAAAGACAACAGGACTATTTAGTTAGTGCCACTTGATATTAGCAAAAAGCAAAAAAAATCTAGTAGTTAGAGGCAAACAATTACGATTAGAAATATTTCTAATAAGTGTCTTTGGAGACAATAAAAAGCAGAAGAGAGTGGAGAACATGAAATACTGTATTGCAGGAACTATGATTTACTCATTTTTTGACAGTTCTGTGGCGGTAAATGTGTGTAACATGAACAGACGCACTGTGCATAAGCTTGTAAGGATCAGGGCCCTGTGTACATTGGGGAGATGCCATCAAACAGCATGAACTAACAATTTTGGTTTGCAAGACAAGCTGCTAATATCATATGAGTTTTGTAATGCTCCTCTAGCTGAATGTGTGGGACAAGAAAGCAGGGTAATTAGTCCGTATTCTTTGCTTTTTTCTGAAATAATTTTTCTCATTGGCTAGAAGTTTTGGTTTGTTTTTTTTTCTCAAAAGATACTTTCAAGCTTCAGGTTTTCTGTGCAGTTCACTAAAGCATTTGTAAAGTAACTACAATATAAGGAGCAAACAAGTAATGCCACAATATTTTAACACATTGTTACTTTGGTAATATTAAATCATCAAACATGTCATTCATGATAGTATTATTTTCTATAGTAAATTACCAGGAAAAGTAAACATCAGCATTTTTCTTAAAAGTGTAGCTGGTGGAGTGTAGTTAAGATTGTATCATGCAGGGACAAAGAATTAAAGAGCATAACTGTGGTTCTTACATTAAAAGGAGTGCTTGATTTTGTGGCTTTCTTTTAACTTAGCTTTTAAGTTTCTTTAAAAATTGGAGGCGGAAACCCCCAAAGCGTCATGACATTGGCACACTGGGGCTAAAATGTTTAGGCTCCCCATACAAACCACACCTGCTTGAAGCAGCATTTATTTGATTTTAGCAATAGCTAATTCTTTGTAGGAAGACCAGCACAAGAACAGGTCTGCTCGGTGGGATTCAGCAGTAGTGGCAGCCACAAAGGATTCAGGGAGCTTGGCTGTCACTCCAGAACCTGCCACATTGTTTTCACGTGACAGTTCTTCCATCTGCTCCTCTCAAGGGTGATCCATTGATCAACAGTGCTTTCCTAATCACCTGCCCATGCCAACTGCCCCAAATCTGCCTTATTCCTTCAATTTATTTTCATTTTATAAAGTTCTTGGAGATCTGCTGATGCAAAATGATGCTGGAGAGGCAGGTGCTTTTCCCAAACACCGCCTGTGAAACAGATTGGAACAAAGGAAGAATGAACCAGAAATAGGGCCAAATCTGCCTGATCAAGTGACGAGCACCAAGAGCAAGTGAAACCACAGATAGGAGATCATATCCTCCCATTACGCCTGTAGAACAGGTAACAAACCTGTTTTTCAGGTCTTGGTAGTTGCAATAATAGAGATGCTGAATTTCTGTGTGTCCTTCAGGTGTCCACAACATCAAGTAGATTTTGTGGGTGACTGCATGTTTTCAAGATAATCAGGAGAGTTCTGCACCCACGCTGTTGCTTTCCTACAGAGATGCTTTTTAATTTAGTCCTGGTACCTGATGGCTCTCAAACACTAAAGGGCCTAGAGATCCACTGTGAAGAGGCAAGGTTGTGTGTCTGTGCTGAGAGGAAGGATACAACTGGTGTTAGGTGAAAGAGCTCTTTCACATGAGCTGCGTGTTTGTCCAGGCCTGCTCATCCCACCCTCATCTTCGCATCCTACCCTTGCCTCCACATCCCACCATGCTTCTGCATCTTGCCCTCATCTCTTCATCCCACCTTTGTCTCTCCATCCTGCCCTCATTCTTAGCCGCTGAACTTTTCTTTTTGCTGGACATTTCACCTGGAACAGCTCTAGAATGATGTGCTTGAGTCTCATTGTTGCCATAATTGTTTCATAGCAGATTTCAAAAGTGCACTAAACTGACGGCACTGTTGTGCTGGAATTGCTGGAAAATTTCTGTATTAAGGCATATAGCATTGCCTTAGCTTGCACTCCCATCTCCTAGAAGCCAGTTTTGTTAAAACACACAACTCAGAAACTGAACTCTATTAACATCATAGTACATATAATTGGAATAAATTCTGCATTTTTTTTCCCAACAGCTGAATGATTTAATACATGTTTTTATTCAGCAAGGTTGCAAATGAGCTGCTGTAGCAGTTACTTAATGATAGCAAGCTTTGACCGCCAAACAGTGCTTTATATAGCAAGTCATTGCTGTCTCCAGACAAATACTGGATTCATTGGGAGATCTTTCAGCAGAAGGATAATATGTTGAAAAGCAGCTCTGTCAAAGTGACTTTGCTGCTAAACATTTTGTAGTAGTCACAGAATCTGAAATCTGATTTATTAATTAAATCCTATCAGCACATGCTCTAAAGAAACCAGCATGGCTGAACTATGCCCTTCTTAAGTGAGATTAAAGGGCATGACAAAAGTTTGTAGTAGTATGCCTCAGCCCACATTTCCTGTAAAGGATATAACTTGTTATTTTTCAAAATATGCTGAATGTATGGTCTTTATATCTTGGTTTATTATGACTCATGGGAGCAATCATAAAACTGAAGCATGCAAAAACTAAATGAAAAAAATAACTGGATTACACAGGAGGAGCTGGTATATCCTGACTGTATTATTCTCCCACAAAACAACAGAAAGGTATTTTGCCAGATTTTCTCCAAAAGGGCCAAAAACTTTGAAAGAATCTTTGCTTAAACATTCATTGAGTAATTTTTCAACTAAATTTATCGAGCTAAATGACACATTGAGAGAAATAGAGCATGTCTTAACATGAACAAAGGAATAAAGAAAACCCCATTAATTAATGTAGCTGCGAGTATCATCCTATGACATTTCTATGGGATTGCAGTAAATAGTGCCTGGTCCCACAGTGTGAGACAAACATCTTGCAGTCTGCTCTGTGTTGGGTAATTACAATTACACTGAGCCTATATGTTCAAATTTGTCCTTGATAGGAAAACAATTCCTCGAGCCCCAGCAGTTTACTCTGTAACTGGACATAGGCAGCTTGGTGCCAGTCCCCTCCAAGGCCCAGGCACACCTCTCCCGTCTTTCACATTTTCTTTTACTGCTGCTCTGTTTTTGAAGCAGTCTGTGCTTCTTCCTGTAACCTGGGGTGGTTAATGTGCAGTGCTGTTTCCCCACTGGCAGACTTCTAGCCTTTGATTTGAGTACTTCATGTGCTGGTAGCAAGGCACATGGATAGCAGTGGGCTAGTGCTGTCTGAGGAAGGCGAAGTGTTGGCCAAAGCTTCTTTTTCCCTTTGCTGATCTGCACCTCTCTAAACCCCCAGAGAGACATCCTCCAATGTGGACCAGGCTGGAGTCTGGAGGGACCTGTGCTCTGCTGTGACTCTGCTGGGAGGGTAGCACCCTTCCTGAGTGCCGTGCTCTCCCGGGGCTCCCAGGAACCCTGTGCCCACCACAACCTCAGCGTGCTCACCTTCCTCCCAGAATCTCGCCACGTCTTTTCAGTTTCACAGAGACAGGGCAGTCCTTAACCTCTGGCCAAGGTGACAGCAGATTGGAAGAACAGCATCATGAAGACAGTTAAATAAGTCCTGAACTACTCATTTGGGCACTAACATGAAAAAAAATTAGCAGTTTGGTAGTGAGTAGTTTACTGGGTGTTACTGTGGCACCAAGGTACTGCCTAGCTCAACTTTCACCCAGCCTATGTAGTTACTATTGGAGGGGTACTTGTGGCGAGCCCAGTGCCCCCTTTCTTCTGCTAGAGAGCATCTTCTGGGCTTGTCTTACACCTTTTAATGATCCTTTTCTGCCATGCCAGAAGAAAAATGCAGGAGCCTTTTTCTGAGTACTCCTTTCTTATATCAAGACACTGTCTGGGAGCAGTCAGATGTCTTTGGTTTCACCACCACTGCTGTTCCAAGTGTGTACCTACTTCACATAGGCTGAGTAATGTGGTACTTTGGGTTTATGGCATCGCTTGCTAAGCCTCCTGATGGCAGAAAGCCCCATGCTGCACCACCTCCATAGTGCCATCGGAGCCATGACCCAGCTGCTACTCGCTTGCTCCCCATGGGAAATGCAGGCCTGGTTTTCCTGCTCTTTGTTCCCTGTGTGAAACAGGTGTCCTATATCCAGAAAGGCTCATTGCAGTTGTTCACCACAGTTGTGTTTGTTTTGCTTCAGCTGCCTGTTTCTGATCATGTCTGACTTTGGCTATGAGGGTGTTATCAAAAATTGGTTTGAATGTCACCCCCTTGGGCACTGAATCAGTGGCAGAGGCTGCTGCCATGTACAGAGAACAGTCCATTTGCATCTTTCCTCAAGTATCCTCATGACAGTCCACCTTCAGACACCACAGAAATATTGCAGAGCAGTTGAATAGCTCCTGGCATTAAACATGAACATGATTGGTGTCACATTTTGCCAAGGGTGGATTGGGATTTCATGCAACAACTCGCCGCAGGTACTCACACACTCTGTTGGACATGAATGCTTGGCTAGACAATACGTATTGCCTTGGAGGAACCAGCACAAAGCACTGATGCGCCAGCACCTGTGGGAGCAGATGGCTTGCCTGTTTTCCTCCAGACATTAAGGCTCCAAATCCACAGCACATCTCTTTCTCAGATTCATAGAAAGCTGCAGAGGAACTGTCTCCTGTCAAATTTCTTCTCCTGCTTGGTGGGACCAGCTCCAAACTCAGCTATTCACATTGCATTGTTCATTTCTGAAAACTTATGCTCTGGAGTTTAAAACTAAAGGCTGAAAGTGGTAGGGAAAACCAAGGAAACCAAAGCATGTATGACTAAAAGTGAGATGATAATCAGTGGTCCTTGAGGCCTAAACCCTTGTCTTGGTGAATCACCAGGGGCTTGGATACAGACACCATCAGTAGGCAGCAAGGCAACAGGATGTTATGGGTGGTCCAGCAACACCAAATATCTGGAGAAATGTAATACCAGAACTTTTCTTGACTCTCTGAAATCCAAGACAGTTTGTCACACACTATAATACAGAAAGTATGCTGAGTGACCATTTCCAGCTCCAACAGGAATTTTCTCTGACCTTCTGACAACTACCTGCTGTATCACCTCCCGAGCTTGAAAAAAAGAGAGAATAGTTCTGTCTTGGGTTGCAATTTCCAAACCCAGACAAATTCCCTAACTTGGTAGACAGCTCAGGTTTAAATTTAGTTGCTACTTTTAGAAAATACCTCATGATTCTTGGACAGGCAGCTTTGTGCAAGCACTTCTGGCTATCACTGCTGTCTTCTCAGGGATGAGAAAAGGCTGTACTAAATAAGATAAGAATAGCAACAGAGGACATCAGTCCTCTTGTGTGCAGGATGGGTGAGACGACTGTCATCTTTCTCTCATTTGCTTTTGTAAGTCATCACCCTTTCTCTTTTTTTCTTTTTCCTTAGGAGTGTTGATTTTCACCTTAAATGAAAGGTGGAAGTCCCACTATTCTTACAAGCTGGTAAGAATTTTCATGCTTTTATTTCCTGACAACGAAAAGGACTTTGGATTTTATACATAACAAAAATTTTGGTCCACAACGGCACAAAAATTACTTATATTCTATATATTTGTTTATGTGGAATTAGGTAATTCTGCTTTCAAGAAGCACTTTCCTGTACATATAAACACACAGAATGCCTAGAGAAGAACATCTAAAGAGAAATATAATTTTACCTTCATAAATAGGTAAGATAAATTTGCCATTTAGTGGGTCCTTGCTGAGCCATGCAGGAACACTGTGGGTGTTTGGAATTCACTCCTATTGTCCCCAGGCTGAATTGCTTTGAAAAAGGTCACATGAGGAGGAAAGGAAGTTTTGACTTTCACATGCCTGTTATTGCTAAGGAAACCACTTCCTTGGTATTCACATATTCAGCATGTCTCCAGTTTTGGTGCACTGACAAATGACATCGTGCTGCTGCATCAAGTAACAAAGAAGGGTGGAGAAGACTATTAGACAACTTGATGTGTTTGAAACACCAGCACAGCTTTTGTAGGACTCTCAGACTTCAAGTAGGCTTTGTGAGAGTAAGCAGAGTCCTTTGTTAGCTGCAGATGGGACACATAGAGTTTAGAAATGGAAAAAATGTTCTGGCCTACACCTCAGCAAGCTCAGGTGTAGTTTGGAAGTTTCCTGGGTTGTAGCGATGGCAATATTCTTACACCTCTGTGGATACTCAGAGACAAATTTTCTTATACAAATGTGTTAGCCTCTGTGTAGAATTTATTTCAGCTTTCAAGTACACGCCTTTTCTTTGGCATTTGGATATCAGGAACTGAGTATCCTTGGTATGTGGTGATTTCAAAAGTACTTGGATTTCAACTTCGGGTACGCAGGACTTTTCCCATCTTTCTGACTTCCTATTCAAGGAATTAGAATGAGTGAAAAGCTACCCCTGGTAAGGACTAAAAATCTCTATATTTTGGGGATTTTTGTAAAGAGGGCTGAGGCAAAATTTCATTGATTTTGTTTTGTGCAAATCTCAATCTGACATGAGGAAAATGTATCATAATTAGGCTTGTTTCTACTCAGAGAAAAAAAGAAGTTTAGTATGCCTCAGGATACAAATGGCCTTCACTGTAAATATACAATAGCTACTGACATTACTGGCACCAAGTGTGAGGCATGCACAAATCACAGGAACTGAACAGCTAAAGCCCTGCTCAATTTACTGGGAGGCTACTGAGCTTTTGATATGTCAAGATCTATTTGTCTAAATGTTATCTGTAAAGACAACATAATGTAGTGAACTGAGCCTGAGACTCAGGAAGCCAGAAATCAATATTCTAATCTTGGCTCTACCTCAGATGCATTTGGTGGCTCCAGAGTAGTTGCTTAATCTCCCTGCATGCTCACCAGAGATAAAACAGTTCAAATGTAATAAACTCCACTGAATTGCTGTGCAGATCAGTTCACAGCTTCTGTATACTTCTTTGAAGGACTGATTTGTTATATAAATATTACCATTACATGCAGGACTTCTGGAGGTTTTGTCTCCAGGAAAATACCAGGTATCTTTGGATTTGAAATTGCAGGTCTGTTTTCTAGCAGATGGCCTTGCCCCATAGAAGCTTGAAGCACAGCCTGGTGGCAACCTAGAAGGTACAAAGGCATCTGGCATAATGTCATCTTTTCCCCCTTCCTTTTTCAGATGTTGTCCCCCAGAGAACATCCTCATTTTCATTCTGACCATGGCCAGAGTAGACCACACCTCAACAGAAGTTATTTGCTTAATGCAGAAATAACAGAGAGAAAGACCTATGGCCTGTTTATTTAGGCATTAAGACTAGAAAATAGTTGTGATTTCTCCTGGTTTAAAATACTTGAAAACCTGCCACTCATTTCCCCCAGTACAGTAATTTCTGATCATCTTACTAGAGGCTTAGCTGAGCTGTACCTGTGTCAGAGGATCTCAGAATGGTTAGCTGAGGTGAAATAAAAGTAAAGTCACAATAACCTTCTTCAGCTTTGAAGAAATAAATACTAATAAATACTAAAAACAAAACTAATAAATAAATTAACCAACCAATGGCACCACAGATTACCTTCTATAATGTAGGAATGAAGAGATTTATGGGCTGTATCTCTCTTCCATGCAGGAAATTAATTCTACCTGCAGAGGGAATTCAAGAACAAGAGCACCCCCATCCACCAAACTGTGCACTTTTCCAGCCCAAAAGAGCAGTGGTTTATGAATTGTTCTTGAAACTATGAGTTTTTTAAATTTTGAAATTTCTGAGGAAAAGCAAGTGCTGAAACAATCGGATCTACATTTACTGGTATGTAAACTTGTTTTACAGCCATTACTACTTGCAGAAGGGGGTAGAACACCTCCAACAGCCCAAGGTTTTGCCTCCTGTCATAGTCAGCTCTCATGATGATGTTAAAATACACAGGTTGTGGCTGGCAGGCGGTAGTTATGCCTGAACCTAGGCAAGGTTTTGTTCCAGAAAAAGCTGGAAATATTTGCTATATTCAGTGGTGAGGCAGCGGGGAAGGAGGCAGTGCATGGGGGCAATGCACTCACGGCAGCTGGGGTTGCTAAGCACACAGCCTGCTATGCTGCTAAGCAGGCAGGACCCGGCAGAGCCATTAAGTCTGGAAGAGGCTGAGCATTTAATAAGCTGCATGCTACCATGCATTTACATAGCTTAAGTTCTAGTAAAGCCCTAGCAGGAAAGGGTCAAAAGTGCAGGGCTGGAGGGCTAAAGCCCACGCAGACCGCATCATAACCCATCCTGTCCTCAGCGGAAAAGAACTTAGGGAGGAACCACAAGAAAACAGCCTCATTCCAATCAAGGAGAACTTTAAAGGCCAAAAGGCAAGATTTTAAGAAATGTAAATTAAAAAAATAATTGAAATTATAGCACATGTGACCAGGTCTGGCAAAACTCAATTACACAGAGGTTGCAGGGTATCTACATGCCCCCAATAAACCAAGCGTAAGGAGTGCAGTGGAAAGGAAAATGAGATTCCGTCCTTTGTGGTTTACACGTCTAAAATAAAATGACTCTTTGCTCACCCTGTGTGCTCTTAAGGTTCTTTCATGTGAATCATTTGACACTTACTTATTTCCCAGTATGCATATTTAACCATTTCCCTGGGCATCATCTTTACCCTGAAACTGCCAGAGACCAGAGTGCTGTTTCAGGCAGTGACTCCCCACAGCAGGCTCTATATTCTCTCCCTCATTAGCAAAGGCTGTTTGAATACAGAGCTACTGACTTTGGACAGGAGAGCTCATGTCTGATTTCACTTCCTTTAGGATAATCACTTCCTTTAGGATAATCAACTTCAGTGACTATGCTTTTTGCTTTTCATTTATACTGACGTAACTGAGATTGAAATCTGTCCCACAGCAAATATTTATTAGAGCATATCAAAGGGAAAGCAGACCAGAAAAGAAACAAGCACAACAGCGAGTGCCATTAAACTTTGCCAAGTTAGATTTCAAAGTCAATGAAAACCACCCTTGAGACAAAGAACTAAAATGTAGGACAAAGTAGAGCATTGAAAAAATGGTTGCCAGACACTGGTGTCCTACAGAACAGGTTTTGATTACTTGTAACTTGCAAAGACTATGAAGCAAAACCTACACAGAGCTAGCAATACGTGAACAAAGTCAATGGTCACCACCCTGGTGCTTTTGTTAACATCTTTGCTTTGATATGTAGACTCATCACAGCTATCTGTGCATGTCAGGCACCCTTTTCACAGAGTACTAAGAAAGCAACAGGACAACATCCACAACTGGCTTTCTAAATGATATAAAATAACGGGATGCCCCACTTTAATTAGATAATTAAAACTGTTTCTGCTTTGCTAGATGCCAAGGACACCCAGTTTCTTGGCAACAGACCTCTAATTTTCTTTCTTTGATATCCAGGTCACAGCCATTTGGATTAGAGGCTCATTTCCAGCAGCAGTGCACAGCAGGGGCACACAGCTTCCTGTCCTGCTGTTGGTATCCCCCTAAGTTCAGCATCTTGCAACTACATTTATAAAAGCTGTTAAATGTTACTGCCCATATAAAGGGTAGTTTCTCAATATTCAAAAGTCAGGTGACATGTAAGCATATTAAAAAATTAGGCAGCCCTGTGCAACACCAGCAACCTCTTACATCACCTGCAACAGCCTCAACCTGTTCTAGCTAAAAAACATGACTGAAAGGACTAAAGCAAGAGAGGAAACTTCCATCCCCAGCTCTCAAGCTTCTTTGAAAATAAGGTCTACCACATCCCTGACCTACCATTCCCCGTTATGAGAGGAACACTGTCCTGTAAGAGGTCTACCTGCTATCCCGATCAGGTGAGGAAATCACATACCTTTACTGAATGTTGGTCAGCTACCTGGAAGAAAAGCACACACCCCTGAATGCCTGGTCCAGTGCTTTGCCTGAGCTGACATCATTTGAACTGTGGAGCAAACTACAGCCTGAAGATTAGCAAATGCCATCGATCCATACGTAAGGCACAGGTGTATATATATGTGTATCTATATATAATTTTTTTCCCAGCCCCATGTGTATTGGAAAGGTGTAAATGCAGCCTAAAGATTTTTAGCTTTTTCATGTATTTGTAGTTTTGTAGATTTTTAATTTACAGTTGTATGGTTTCTAGTACTTTTCTTGCTATTTCTCACATTTTAGAATAATAAGCCAACTCTTTCTAACACAATCTTGAAATTCTGTTTAGTCTTATTCTTAAGGAAGAGAAATTCTAACAAGAATATCTGGTTCTCCACCAGAACTTTGGAGACATAACAAATAGGGCAAAGAAGCCCCTGGACCAACTCCAAGGTGCTGACCCAAGGGTGGGTTACTGGGGTAACTGATCTCCTATGGGATGTACCTGCTAGATGTACTAATTAATTAACCTTATAAAAATCGTAGAAGTACTTTATCACATGTGCAGGTAGCCATTTCTGTGCACCTGAAAGATTTCATTGAAGATCTGCTTGTTATCAGTTGCAAGTTTTTGTCTTTTGATTTTAGGCAACATAACAGCTCATGCATATTTTTGAAAACAAGACAGTTTTAATAGGAAAGGAATATAGAGCATGGTACCAAGGGGTGGGTTAGAGAGAAGAAATCATACAGAGCAGATGGTAGTCATAGTGCCTAATGCACTGTTGGAAGGTGCCCAGCGACTCTAGTTATGAGTGACAGAAGAACTTACAGAGGATAATGACTTTGTCAAGTGCCAGCAATTTATTACATCGTATTCCTGGGAACAGCTGAGGTGAATTAACCACAGTGGCCACTTACTATTCCTTCTGACATCCCTGACATCCTGTGTATAGTGCTGCTGAGGTTCCTGGTGCCTTTCGGGTCGATGTGAACTTGTTCAAAGCTAGCCCAAAGCCAACTGGCGGGGTTAGCATAGCGTCAAATCCTCACCAATCAATCACCCAGCAGGTGTACCATCTTATGCTTCCTGCTACATTAACCATCACTTGGGTTTTGGTCAGCCTGGAGCGTGACCAGAACAAAAATGTTAACATACAAACAACTTTACAAAGAAAGTACGCCAGGTGTCATGGCAGTACTAGCTAAACATGCCTCCCTCCAGCTACTTCAAGCAAAGGAAAAGTTATGAGGTGTGCCTTCTATGCACTCTTTCATCTGACAAAGCCAGTATATATGACAAGATATTCATATCCTTGTGTACAGCCTACATCCATGCCTATCTGCATCACCACTTAGATCTACAAAACATACTTCAAGTTGGATTGTTTTTCATTAAAAAAACTTCACTGAGCAATTTCATGAAAATAATGCTGCAAAGTGAATTTTGGCTGAACTCACGGAGATTATTTTTCTATTGCCTGTCCCCAATTTTATCCTCCAGTAGGGACAGGTGAGATAAACAAAGCAGATTATTGGTGACAAATAATTTGGATGTATTTTGGAAATGAAGCTGCTTTTTTTTTTAACTCACAGAGAACAGGCTGGCCCTGTAGGATTGGTATCTCATGCACAGAGGAGGAACTAATTTTTACTCAATAGAAGGCTACTTTTTTCTACCAATGAGCACATCAGAATCACTGTTACTGTTTCATGAACTTCTGATCATCAGGTAGCAGCCATTTTCAACACGATCCTCTGTTGAAAATAGTGCAGAAGTACTCCATGGTCATGTTTTGCATCTGCCATCTTCTCTTGAACCATTGCTGTCCACATCCAATCATCTGCAATGTCCAAGAAACCACGAATCAAAGTAAAGAGCAAGTTAAAACTGTCTTGGCAACTTTGGCAACACACTATTCTGTATGTACCAACTCAGTAATACAGCTTATTGTAGGTGGGACACAGATATGAGTAGTTTCAAACCACAATCTAAGAATTTTGTTATGTTTATTTGGGCTATCCTGTGAAGGGAACATTCCACAGAATGATGGCATGCAAGAGAAAATCTAGTCACCAGCTAAAATGCATAAAATTATTACAGTTAACACAAAAAAATATGTAGTTGAGAGTCAGAAAATAAAAAAGGAATTTTTCTTTCTTTTAAAAATACAAAACCTTAATGAAGAAAATGTATTAGAAGTAACATAGAATATCAATTTTAAAAAAGAAAATCTCTGCAGACAGTGTTTCAGACTTCACACAAGAAGCTTGTTAACAGGCAGTTTTATTTATTTTAGTACAACTTGCTTTGATCACTTACTTTCAGATAATTATTTTTCCAGTTAATCAGCATCTCTGTCTAATGTTTTGACTTAAAAGGTGCCGATCACCTTTGCATTTGAGTAGAAAAGATTGTTGTTATTTTTAATGAAAGCACGACCTTCCTTATTACTACCCCAGATATCACATCCATAGCTTCTTTCCCCTTAACTGTCCACATACAGTTTGAAACACGGTAGCCTACTTGGTTGTGATTTTCAGTCTGATGTCAGGGAATGGAAGTAGAGCTCCTTAGCATTAGCTTTCCCTTCTCTGGAGAAAGTTCCTTTCTTTACTTCATTATATCCTGTGACAAGTTACCTCAAGGCTGTGAGAACAACTTTAACCTTAACTCTTCGCTGTTCTTTGGTGGTATTTCAGTCACCATTAGCAAGCTGTTACCATGAGATGGCTGCTCAAAAGACTGAATTTTCAAAATTCAGAGCTTTTATTTAATAGGTATTTTTCTGTCAAATCATCCTGGCAGCAGTCTCTGAGAATGGGTGGAAACGAGTTCCTCTAATACTGAAACTCAGGCTCCCCTTAATGTAAGACTAAGGCAGGCTAACCAAGAACTACAAACCATTCTCTTTCTTATCTAAAATAGGAGGATCTGACTTCACAAAGGTATTAAAAGACTACACATACATACATATCCACTAAAGAACCATGTCCAGATTTTGACTGTAAATGTGGTAATGCCTGTGAAACAAAAGATCTTTGAGAAAGCCAAAATCAACAGTCATTGCCCTCCAGCAAAAACTGAAGATCTTAATTCTTCTCTGTCAGTCAACTTTCTTCATTCTTAGATTCCCTTCCTTTCAGATGCAAGGGCTTCATCAACAGATTTTACATGCTCCTCCCCAGCATAAATGCCATAATGCAGGTTGTCATCCTTTACAGTAGCCCAGGACATTTGCTTGGTGGAGAACCTTGCTGCCCACTCTCCTGCCTTGTTGACAACAATGACACCCCCCAAGCCCCCAACTCGTGTCTTCATGTAGTCTAACGCAGTGTCCGCTGCTACCTCTGGTGACATTCCTGAAAAGAAAAACAAAATAACTTCATAGTACCTGTCCAGACAGTTTTAATATTCTCTTAAAATTTCACCCTCCCCATGGAACCAGTCAAGTCTAACTTCTCTTTCAACTAAATCAGCATGAAATTTCCAGTCTAACAAAGGAAGCATTTTTGAAAGGGCTCTGGACAGTTGTGAAGAGTTGCAATGGCGTGGTACTGCTCCAAGTATTTATTTACATAGCTTCAGATTTTGATTCAGTTTCAGTGTTTAATACAAACTATTTCATGAACTTTATGTTCAAGACACACCGTTTTTTATGCCATCGTCTGACTGGAAAAAATACCAATCTGCAAGGTTTTCATCAAAGGTTTGTGACAAGCTAGATCTAAAGCATTTACAATTTGGAAAAACACACATCAAAACAATCAAAAATTTCAGTCATCATCTCTGTTCTAGTTCCACTGGCTGCAACAGAGCTCAAAGCACGTACTACACATTGTCATAATTTATCAAAAGCAGACATCAGCACGACTCTTCCTGAAACTTCTGAAACCATCAGGCAAAATGAGGCCTCAATGTACTAGACATCAGACAAAGGACTAGCAATGCAACTTTAGCTTTTCACTACTTGATTCATATTAACAGAAGTATTTTCTAAATATAACAAATTTAATAGATACATCATACACACAGACCTGTAATAGCTGCAAAATATTTTTCACCACAAGTTTAAATATACATTCAGGAATGCAGTTGGCTTGGCCTAATTACCCTAAGATATAGACCCTCAGTAATGTTATGCAGCTTAGGTTATGGAACAAAACCTGACCTTTAAGCCTTCCCTGCAAATTTTGAGTCAAAACCAAATAAAACCAGAATTATTCACAGTCAGAATTATTCACAGCACTGGTGACTGGCAGGATAAAGCTCCTTACTCTGATGCACGGGTGACACTGTGACTATTCAAGTCAGTCTGTCTTCAAAGGGTCAGTATTTCACTGTTTGAGTTTTCACCAAGACAACAGCTGCCACCATAAGACTGAAATTCCAACAGCTGTTAAGACTGGCAAAGCAATTCACTCCTGAAATACAGAAGTAAAATTTGCAGGATTTGTCCAAAAGCGGATATTTAGTATGCGAATTACCGAATAGCTGAACAGAATTATGAGGGCTCTACAGTTGTTCTTACATATGCAACTTCAGCTCACTGTTCAAGGAATCAAAAAGCTATAATAATGTGAGGGTTTGTTTCCAGTGCCTTCATGGAAACATGTTGGGAGGAGGGGCCGGGGGGATCTAATTGCTGACGTGTTTGCCTGGCAGCTGAGTTGTACTTCTGGGCTGGATGAATGAAGGTAAAGCAAGCAGGGTGAACAAGTGCAAACCAACTAGACATGAATACATGCGGGTTCATTTTCTTTTTCTCTTTTCCGAATAAACTCTTTGAGACTCATTTGCCTTTTAAATTGATTAATCACAAGCCAGATAACTTCTATCAATGCATAAGTCTTGCAATGCAGTTAACTTCAAGCTAGAGAAGAAACTGGTTTACATAGTTTAGACAAGAGCTTAGAAAGCTGTTCATAAATTGAATACTTAGAGAAGTAATTTGGAGAGTAAAGAGAGCATAATGTGTTAAGAGCTTTGGGATATAATCTGTAGGTTGTATTTTATGCTGAAACTGTCACGTCAGCTGTGAGATTTAGAGAAATGCACCCATTATATGCAAACAACCCTGTAAAGCACAACAAAAATATTCGCAGCTGTTACTTGTCTCTCTACTTACTGCTTCTCCAATGAAAATGTAAATTGAATGTTTTCCAAGTATTTCCACTTTGGTTGATCTCAAAGCAAGTTATACTGTACTGTCCCAATGCTACAGCTTTCTAAAAATAATGGTGATATCTCTATTAATGATTCTTGAACTGCATGCAACACAAGTATGTTGTCTGGCTATGTTTACAGGCTGTAACATAATCAAGGGTTTAGATGACAAACTAAGTCATGAAGGTAAAGCTACAACGGGTCACCCCACAGTTAGATTGTATTACAGTCACATAAGACATACTGCGTCAGCTGTTTACCACATACCCACCCAGTCAGTTTAGTACATTTTCCAAAACAAAATGTAAATTGCAATCATGGTTAAAAAGTCTTAAAATAATTTCTGTTGCTGTAATCAGAGTTGTTACAATAAAGACCTTTATGCTTCATTAGAAAGGCAATATCCCATACTTTCTACTTCAGCTCCAGTTATCTGTTTCTAGCCCTCCCTTACTGCTCCCTTAAATACATTTAATTTTTACTTGTTTTCTTTTTCTTGTTCACAGAATAATTGGGAAAAAAATACTAAAGAGAACTTCCATTAAACACACTATAGAGTAATGTCTTTCAATGTACACTGATCTAAAGCAGGATTCATTATCAGGCAGCAGAGATAATTCTGTTCACCTCAGCTATTTTGGCTGTATTAATAATTTAGTACTCTGTTTCGTTTTTAAAGTTTTTATTTTAACCATCCACATACCCCTGAGAGCAAGTCTTCTGACAACTGTTCTAGGGTGACAGTATATATACTGAAACCTGTGATTAGGCAATGTTTCCTATCCTCATTATTTCAGATTACAGGAAGTTTGGAATATACCTTGCTCCATGTGATAGTGAATCAGTCGGGCTAAGACCACTTTCATAATGCTCTCCCCATGTCCTGTGGTTGAAGTGGCACCAGAACGGTTGTCAGCATAACCTCCACTTCCTTTTCAAAGAGAGAAAAAAAAAAAAGACAATATTCTGCAACGTGATTTAAAAGCCCTGCATTGCTTAAAATAGGTACAAAACATTTCTTTCTTTAGGTCCACTAGCTCTGTGCATTTCTGAGACCAAAGTGTCAGAAAAGCTTCTTTCTTATTTCTGCCACAATTTGAAAAGTAAAATACATGAAAGAGATGAACAACAGTTGGAGCAGATCAGTTGCCAAGTTGAGAGAGAAGACTAGAGATCTGTTTGTGTACAAGAGGGAGAAGCAGGCCAACACTCCATAGGAATGGACAAAAATATTTTCCAGAACAGCAAGGGAGGGTATATTGAAGATCAGCAAGATAGGGTCAGGACCCAGAATGCCAGGTCACATCAATTGAGAAGATACAAAGGCAGATCTAGCGAGGACATTGGTGAGCTGACCGGTTTGAGGGGAACTTACCCCCCACAGCACATAAGAGATTTGATGATCATGGGCTCTAGTAAAACTTCACAAAGCAGCCCTGAAGAATCTTTGAAGTCCTCACCACAAGCACAGTGTTTCTTCTGTTAAACTCCCCTTCTCCCCCCTTTTTTTTTTTTTTTTTTTTTGTTTTGCTGGCACATTCCACACCCTGTTCTCCACCAAGCTTCTGCTTGCTCAATACACATATTTCTAGCACATCTCCTAAGAAAAATATTTCCCAGGAGCTAGGAAGAAACATACCACAGCATTATAAACAAGGTACTGGGGGAGGGGATAGAGGTCTTAGAAGAGCAATGAAAATTTCTTCCCTTCTGCACTTTCTTGATCAGACCCTTTTAACAGACTCTGAGTAACAAGTGGAAAAACATTGCCATATTGAGTCTATGCCCCTTACCAAACCCTCTGATGTTTAGAAGCACAGCTGACATTTCTGTACCAAATTTTGAAGATTCCTAGTAAGACCAAAAGTTGCAAGCAATATGCTCAAAAGTGCCCAGTTTCACCTGTCCTCCACAACCCCATGTCCCAAACTATAAGAACGCTGCACATGATTTACACAAGAGGGTATTTGCAGTCAGAAGGCTGCAGCCAGACACAAAACTGAAAACCATAGTAAAAATCCATAGGATACCAAAATGTCAGCAACTTTGTATGCAAAAGAAAGACAGTTTTATAATAATCACATACTGCCAACAGCAATGCTATTTGAGTTTGGAACATGTTTTATTAAAAATAATTATTTTCCAAATCCCCGCTGTATGGTAGAATCCTGAAGCAATCAAATGGCAAATCTGTTTTATGAGGAAGAAGTCTGTGGAAAGGATTTCAAGTGTCTCTTTATACTTGGATAAGAGATCTCTTAAAATATTTCCTTTATTCCACACAATATCTATTAGGTTCTGAGACAGTCTTATCAGGGCTCTCTTAAGAACAGGAATTTACTCAGAGTTGCAAGTCACTTTATAATTCTCGCTCACTGATACAACAAGTAGGTGTAATTGGAATTACACCTACTTCCCTAAGTATCAAGGAAACAGCATCTTAATATGGAGCAGGATACATTTTTTGACTTAGCAGAAAGCAGAGCCATAAAAAAAGAGAGCTTTATCAGAATCAACAGAAAGGAAACACAGGTCTTAACACTGAAGTAAGGACAAAAAAAAACTAACTCCCATCCCCATTTTCCACACAGAATTCCCAATTGTTTCTTGCAAATCTCCATGCTATGAGGAGCTTTAACTATGACGGACTTGAATATTAGACTTCCATTTCAGATGGAGTAGTACTTGTTTCACTAATAAAAAGGAGAACTGTATTACTTTTTTTCCTTTCTTCAAATGAGATACCCCCAAAAAGTAAAAGGCAAGATCCCACACCCCATACCTATGCATGCTGTGTCACCAACACGGCCAATCAGTTTATTAGAGAGTCCTCCCGTGGATGTTGCACAAGCTACGTTGCCTTCACTGTCTATAGCAACAGCACCGACTGTTCCAAGGTCTCTGCCAAGAAAAACAGTTCACAGAATCAGACAGAATTAAAGCATACCTGCCAAAGCATGTTGCCTTTATTTCCCAGGTAGCTTTGAAGAAGATTTCTACAACAGAATTACTGCTCATCATTAAACTATTTTTGCCATGCTTCTCATTACAAAAGTAACAAGAACCATGCAACAATTCTCACAAGCTTTGTATTTAACAGAGTAGAAAATGCTTTTTCTTTTTTTTCCAATCTTTCCCCCATGACTTGTTTACTTTCATAGCATGGAAACTTGGGGAGGAAAAAAACCCGCAAAACAAAAGCTCACGGGGCAGAAATACTTCTAGTCATTATAGTCCTGGAGTAGTTTTTTGGCTGACACACAAACTGACACACAACTTTCCCCTAAATGGCAACTCAAAGATGCAACAATTGGCTCCACTGTCTCAACAGGAGGTTAACCGGAATTATTAATGACAATGCACGTAAATGAGTGAACACAGAAAAGGACAGTAATGTTATGCATGCACTGAATCATTTCCTTCCTGTTCCTCCTCTTTCCTTTTCCTTACTCCCCTTAATGTTTGAAGGCTATAAAAAAAAGCTTATTTATTTTCCTTTCAACTAGTATTGCTCACAATGCATCATTAAGACATACTTTAGTCTTTGTACTCTGTAGCTACATAATCAAGGTTTAAATCACTTGGCCAGTAGACTCTGCTGAAACTGCACATTGATTTAAAAATCTTCAGGCACTGAAGAAAACAGAAGTCTCAACTATATCTCTCTTTCTTCAACACAGAAAAGACATATACAGTAGCCTGCCCAAAATATACATGTGTAGTGTATGGAAAGAAAAAAGCCCGTTGTGACACACTGTAACAGTTACTGCACTGAGAAGTGAGACATTACTGAGAAGCAACAGTTTAAATATCCATATATTCCAGTCTTAGCAATCCACGTAGGAACATAAACCAGTATGTGACTAGGAGAAGTATACCAAACCCCAAAACTAATTTAATCCCTCCACACAGGAAAATAATTTGTAGCAATCCTTCAAGCAACTACCCAATAGGCAACTGGGAAAGGAATACCTTTCGAATTTGCCTGGGCACTGGTGAGGACTTCTCTATAGCTCTGCAAAATCTAAGTTAATTAAGTCAGAAAAAGTCTTTGTGTACCTTGAAACCCACAGTCAGATTCTCAGAGACCCAGCTTCCTGTTCTCTCCTGCTTATGTAAAATATCATACTGTCAGTCCCTACACTTCATTCACAGCAATTCAAAGTTGACTGATGAATCACAGGCCTTATAGGCTGCTCTGACATTTATGTAGAGATGGACCTCATCTCAAACTGATATGATGGTGCAGATGGGCTTCCCACCCATCCATCTGTTACAAATGATTTGCTGAAAAGAACATTAGTAAATTCAGTACTCCCTTGCACATTCATGTAGCACCCTTCAACCAACTAAAGTTAGATCCTCCTGAGAAATTTAGAAAGATGAATCCAGATGTATCATTTCTTAGGTAAGTATTTACCTTAAGCAACTGTGAAAATAAAAGCACACAGATGATACAGGTAGTAATTACCTGTTTTTGGTATGAGAGCACAACTGGCAATAAATAAAGTGAATGTGTCCAACACAGCTCATCTGCAGTGGAGCAAATAGACAACTACACTTGATTTCTTACAGTCTCTTTTTTACTGATCAGTGTAATTTTTCTCTTGATCACCTCCAGAACAAAGGCAAAGAAGATACAAATAATTTTTTTTGCATGGCTAGCTGACTCCAAAACATTAACAAGGAAGACAAAACTGCTATCAAATTATAACCATCTCTCTAGTTACTGACAATAGCAAGAACCTCAGCAAGTACCTGTGGGATTTTTTCAATCAAGAATTATTCCTATATACTGCATATACTGTGATACAGAATGTATTATTTGGATTTGTTCATTCCCTTTTGTCTAAATCTTTCATTATTCAATACCCATGAAGTGACATGTACTTATACTATCCCCATTTAACTAATGTTACCTGCTATTTTGTCTCTCAGCCCTGCATCAGTAGTGGGTTTTTTGTTTATTGTTGTTAGGGTCCTTGTGTGTTAATACCTCAAGTTACTCAGGCAGTGTGACTCACAAGGGGGCTGGGAGCCCGTTTACTACCTTACAGCCAGACTCACTCTCCTGTGGGACTCTCAGGCAAACTCCAGTGACTCCTAACAAGGGGATCGCCAGAGTGTTTGCAGTGTGAGACTGCAGATAAATGACGCCTTGTTCTCAGCAAAAGGTGTGTGCAAGATGGAATTCTGTACATGCAATGGCATCCTAAGCTTTCAGCATAAACCAATAAATACAGGCTTCTAACCAGCAGAGGAGAAAGGTATCTCTTATGGAGATACCTGCAAAGCCCATGAAACCCCAGGGTTTCCAACAATGTGAGGATCAGGGGGCTGGAAGTAAAATATACACCAACCTTCAAATTCCCAGTATGATCTGGTATTATGTTGCCTCTGACTAATACTACTTCACCTTCTGTCTGCTCGCCTCAGGCAAGTTTCTGCATAATCACTGTGGACATAACAGGGAAAAAGAACATTCCACATGTGATACAAAAAGAAATGGGTTTGCATTAAGAACAAAAACTGTTTTCAACTTTGTGAATTTGTGCTGATGTTTTGGTTTTCAGAAAAAGAACAGCATGGCCAAGACAAAATAAAAAGTCTTCAGCCTTTCAGAAATGCACAAGCTTTTTATTATCAGATATTCCACAAGTAGTCCACGCTGAAACTGAAGATGCCTAACACTGTTTTCAGAAAAAAAAAAAAAAAAGATAAAAATGAAGCAGTTATGAGGAATGAATGAATACTTAAATGCCATGCTATTCCAACTCATATGTTCAACAGAACAAGAGACACTGGTGGCTACACCATCCTCAAAATTCTTCGCAATGTCCACACAATCCTTGGACAAAACATGGATCAAAACTTCTGTTGGGTACAAGACAAACTATGATCAAGACCTTATAGTCAAGGAACAACACCACTTTGTTTACAAGACCATATTTACACTTGTCTCATTATTTTGTCTTTCTTTCTAGCAATGTACTGAAAGTAAGATATAGGTTGTAATTTATAGCCTCATTTCAGGGACTTTTTAATTAACATGCTCGCAGAAAAAATTTCCTCCTTCTGATCTACAGATTCAGCTTCACTCCTGCCATTACTCCTGTTTAACAAAACAGATGAATAAGCACATTCTACAGCATTCCTGTAACATAATACAGTGTTTTCCTGCACTATACATACATATGGAAATACAAACGAAAACTCAAAACAATTCAGTGTTTATGCCTACCTCACAGGCACAGAAAACATTCTTGACACCTGATGTTCTCCATTTCTTTACTGTCCACCTCACCTTCCCCTCTATATGAGACTGGGTTGTTTTCCATGTGATGCTTCTTTTGCTGTTGGGCAATAACATTCAGCAGCAGCTCTCTTCCCACTCAGCACTAAACTACTAAACTTGTTCATACTTTTTCATTCCTTTTCATAACCAACAGCCACAATCACCACTCAGAAGGAATTACTGGTCAAAGTCTGATGTTGTTTAACGAGATAGTTAAATCTAATCAAATTTGAAGACAAATCTGATCATTTACTTAACCACGAGCAGCTTTCTTGGTTTTTTTTTTTATTAACTTGTTTTAGTGTGTGCACTGGAGATTTTTTAAAATCAGTTCCTCCACAGAAAAAGCTATACAAAATAATACCTGCTTTTGTTAAAGCTACACGATGCACTTCTGTAACCGATGATTTTGAGAGCAGTAACAAGTTCTAACTTTGTTCTCCAATAAAGCCACAAAACCTAGGCTACTGTCAAAGTGACCAATAATCTTCTTAAGCAGCAACAAGGTTCAACTAGTTTGTTCCAATCTTTTAAGTTTAAGCAAATTCATTGAAAGCTTGATTTTCTATTGCTTTCAATAAAGATATACTATAAAGACTGTATCAAACCACATAATATTTGGAATACAGGCCTTCAAGGTTTGTGTTTATTTGTTTGGGGTTTTGTTTTTCTTGGTCACTTTGTTCGTTTGGGAGTTTTTGGTTTCTTTTGAGGGTTTTTTTGTAACCAGATAGCACAAATTAAATTACCCAAATTTAAAAATAAAATATATTTTACCTACTTCTGAAACTCTTCAGGGTTGGAATCTGGCTCAAGGTTCTTCTTCCATCTCTCCCGGGATCTCTCAGTTATAAGTTCTTCCCCTGGAATTGCAGGAATTCCCATGGCCTGAGCAAACAGGTGTGCACCATGGTCAGTCAGCAGCATGTGCTTTGTCTGCAGAAAGACAAAAGATTCATTGACAATTCTTATTTTGTCTTGTACTGAGCAGTTTTGTGTAACAGCTATTTTTAGAAGTATCCACACAAAGAAAGTAACAAATTTTATTTTAAAAATTTCTAAATTTCTGTCCATATCCACTTCCACTATAGCTGAAAAAGTTTCCAGTTCTCCAAACCACAAAGTTTAACCACCCATAGAAAAGAACTGAACTTATCTATTTAACACTTACTATAACGGGAGAAGAAAAAGTGCTAAATTTGTTCTTTAGCTAATTCGTATGCAACTGTTTTGTACTGTTTCAAATGAATCACCAAACTACTATATAACTAACTGTTTTTTCCCAGTTAACTAAGAGATTTAGAAGGCTTTTATTCAAAAGAATGCTAAATAACTTCCTATTTCAAGGCACTACACCTAGTAAAACAACCAATAAATGTAAATAGCATACAACTAAAATGTTCCTTATCATCAGCTGAACAATTTAATTTAAATATTTCCTCCAACAAGCTGCTATTCTTATTAACTCAGAGGATCAAATTTAAGAACAGAATACTTTCTAATGGGTTTGACCAAAAAATGTTTACTCTCTTCCAACAATACTTGAAAGCTCTATTTTGATTCCTTTATTTAAAAAGCACTTCAAATCAGATTTTAATTCAACAACCTTGGTTAATTCCATGCTTCAAAGTCTGTAAAGCTTGGTTAACTCGTATTTTAGAGAAACTTGTCAGATAAATTTGTTTAGCTAAACCTTGTACTTTAGTAGTAGCTCTGAAATCTAATTTTTGTTTGTTTGTTTTTGGTTTTGTTTTAATGTGTCAAAATGTAAGCAGCAGCTTCTTGCACAATTACACAGCTGTCAATTGCTCATTAGAGCCTGGGAAGGTTTTAGAGACGTGGTGGTCTAACTATACAGCACAGAACAATTTCAGAGCAGAGCACATAACTTACAGCAAGCCTTTCTGTCCACACAGAGGACACCAGACCAGCTGAGGTCCAAACAGAACCACGGGAAGCTGGAGGCAGCAGGCCTGCAGAGCCTTGCAAAGCACCCACATGGCACAGCCCCAGCTCCTAGCCAGAAGCAAGGACAGCAGAGGCTGGTAATTCCTATATCATGCTACATTCTGAAGGACATTTACAGTCTCAAAGCTTCAGGTTATGATGTTGCAGGCCATCAATTGCTGTTGGTTTCTAAAGCAATGATAAGTAATCACTACCACAACCAACGTGTAGCACTGCATTGTTATAAAGGATTCCAGACAAACCTCTTCCCCAGTCAGAGACACTGATCCCTACTTAAGCCTATTACAGCCTTTGCATTAAGCCTTTTGGAAAGGGGCAGAGGACTACACTGTAGAAACACTTCTGATGTTGCAGCCCTGATATCAAACGTTTTTGAAAATTTAAATGCCTTTTAAATTAATCTTTAATTCATGAGAGTATGCTTTAGGGAATACTAAGGATGACAAGAAGTCCCCTGCATATGTGAAAGCAGACATCAGGCTTTCATGCAGAGGGCTGCTACCGTAGCAGGAGACGATGCAAGACCTACCTATTTCTGACAAAACTAACGAGTAGTGTTCTTCGACTTGAGAGCCAACTTCTTTGTGCAATACTGCCCCCCTCTGTCACTACCACTAACCCATCCGAAGCACACAGTATAATATTCAAAATAGTTTCGGTTTTTATTTGTGGATGTAGATTAGGCTTTTATTGTTGTTTGGTGGGTTTTTGTAGGAAATTTGAAATTTGCTTTTTTCTTGATCTGTACCAGAAGGCTGTGTCCTCCATCCCTTGCTTTCTTCAGCAACTAAGACTATATCATCCTTTTACATAAATTTTAAAAATATAAAGTTTTATTATAGAAAGTGGAAGCTATTTCTAAAAACTTTTTCATAGGATTCCATCCCATATGCAAATTTGCATAACATATACACCTTCCTAGGCTACACAAACAGGAAATACTTGCATATTGATAAATAAATTTCTATGATGGGACTTCGTGTTTGGGAGGTATTTTCTTCTTTTTCAGTCCTCGCTGAAATCATCATAAGGTGATTTTCTGTCATTCTCTTAAGCAGATGTTGTCAATCAAAAGAACTAGTAGAGCACCGTCAGACAATGCAAAAGCACATTTTCCTGTCTTGTTCTTCCAGTTCCATTAATATGCTTGCTAATGTAAAGTGCCTACTTTTTCTGGAAGACATTTACATAAAGTAATCCAAAAGGACAAGAAAAGGGTTCAAAACATCTTACAAATAAGCTGGCACTTTTAGTTAATTTCACTAGAAATGGGGAAAATACCCCAGATTTCTGCCTGGCCTAAAGTTCAGACCATCACAGTTCTTTATTTAACAATACTGGCAGCACAGAGCTGAGAAAAAAACCCTAGTCCTTTGCCTCAAGAAGTCTGTGTTCTAAGCTAAATTCTCTTTTGCCTAATGTAAAGTCCTGCACAATAAGAGTAGGGGAAAACATACACAACTTACATATACCAATGAATTACATGCCCCAAATTAAAAAAAAAAAAAAAAAGTATCATTCTATTTTTGTTCAATACAAACAGGAAAAATTCAATAGAAATAGAAGTATTTTTTCAAGAATGTGTTACATAAGTTAATGTACTAAAAGTCTTCTATCTCTAGAAGCTCCTGTGAACAAAAGTACAGTAAATCATGAATGGAAATTATTCTAGTGCCCTTCTTTTTTCTGCTCCATGAATTTGGACAAGTTTGAGCCCAGTGGGAAAGTGACAGCCAAAAAGGACAAATGTGTTGCAACAACAACCTAGAGGAGCTACTCGCCACCAGATGGAGCCCACACTGTTCCATAATAGGATGGAAATACAATTTACAAGCAGATGTACAGGGTGGGTTTGGTTGGTCTGTATGTTTTTGGGAGCTGCATGTTTCAAAAGTCTTTATGGCATTGAGGCATCTCAAAATCACTGGGAATTATGCATACAGACTTAAGACCCCAGGAAAACTACCCTTATTACCCCCAAGTCACACAGTTAAAAATGTTTTTTAATTAAGCACAATACAACAAAGCACACTATGAAATGTACTGTGAAATATCCTGAGTTGGTGTCCCAAAATTCCTGTCCAAGATGAACAGACGGACAACAACAAGCAGAAGAGCAACATCAGTTGGTATTCCCATTTATGGGAGATGGAAAAGCACAGAAACTCATCTCAAGATACATCAAGCAATTTAGGTCAACATTTACATTTGAAATCTATCATCATGCACACAGTTTTTTTGCATCTTGGCAAAGATTAATACCTTAACCACAAATGTCATGGTGTTAGGGCTACACCATTATACTTTGTCCTGTACAGTAGAATTTTATGATGTCATTTCAAATTTAGCCTCAACACATTTGAACACCAGAAGCACCATGCAATGACAAGAAAGACAATGTAATAGACAATACATAGGAGAGGACTTTCTGTTTGTTGGTTTGGAGTTTTTTGTTTAATTTTTAAAACACACTTTGCAAAGTTATATTCTCAAAATCCAACAGCGTTATTTTGACCTTATTCTTGTTGAATTAAATGTGGTTTTTTTTCCACAAACAAGACAACAATGAAAATAAATCAGTGATTCTGGAATAAGAAGTAAACAATAGGCATTAAAATAAGTTCTCTACAGAAGAAAATAAAATAAAACATTCACCTTAACATGCTAGAGACACCTCTCCCCCAACCCTTCATCTATATTCTCAAATTTTGTCTTGTGAAGTTGTCTACCACCTATACTTATTTACTGACCTAGTTAATAACAAAATAAAATCTGTATGAAGGAAAAAAACCTTATTCATCACAAGTTTTAGCTTTGTTTTCTATTAGACATACATTTCACCCAAGTATTTATATTCAATATTTTAGTGAAATGTTCTGATCTTAAAAGGCAGAACTATCTTTCAATTAAGGACACAAAAAAATTCTATCTGCTTTGGAGGCCATTGAGGACAAGATAAATGTCAATCACCTTTACAGATAACCAAAACAGGTTTTGTTTTCTCAAAAGCCAATTTGAAAGGTTAAAGAAACATAGGTCTTTTTTATTAGTAAGTGTTTTTGCAAATATGAACCTTTTCAACAATGGGGCAGCAGCACCAGTAGTATGAAAATGTAAACTCCAAAGACAGGACAAACGTTTTCATCACTGCCACAGCCTCATAATAGTAAAACAGACACAAATATCACACAGATCACTATGGGGGAGAATCCCATAATCTCTGAGGGTCCAGCCTGGGTCAGAATAGGCTGAAAAATAATTAGTGAGACAGCATGGTTGAGTGTGTCTTGAAAAATCAAAAATAACTGAAATAGTACAAAACAAAGACAAAAGCCGAGCACAGTGTAAGGACAGATCCTTCACCTGCCAAAACACCTCGAGAATGCTGTTGGTTCCTTTGTTCTGTCCCCTTTTCTACTTAATGGTCAAGGATGGGTCTATTGGAAACTTGCCAATAGAAAGGGATACAGGTTTTGACAAACAGTGGCAAGGTCCAACAGGTGCTTCTCTCCTGGCACTGAGCAAATTACAAGGAGAAAAACATAGAACTTTCCAGATAAACTTCCTAAAAAGTCCAGAGGTAAACTGAAACCATTTTCCAAATATAGGAATCCCCATTTGGGAGTGTGGGGTGCGTTACTACAGATCACTTACTCCCATCCTGATATTGCACCATATCTGAAAAATAAGTCTTTGTGGCAAATATGAGATGGCAAACATGACTCCTTAGTCAAGTAAGGTGGGATTGATCTTATATAGAAGGTCAAGTAATATTTTACTGCCCTGCTAAATTTGATTATCTTGGAAAATCTGTCAGCACCATACCGAGCTAATGTTGTCTTCTACTGGTGGAAGACTACAACCGTCCTGGTGCTACCATCTGATCAGGTCGCAGGGGAGAAGGCTACCCAGAACAACACAGGAGTGCATTACATAGCCAAATATGTAACTGGGTCAGTTAATTCAGTTCTAGATCACTGCAAAGTGAACAGTGTATTACCCAACTTTTCTCTTGCAAGATCAAGCACAACACTCAGTGACAACATAAAAGCTACTTAAAAAGAAAAGTGAAAAAACCAAAAAAACCTTGAGTACCAGCAGCGGAACCACAGGAGACCAACATGTATAGGTAAAGTTATGTTTCCTTAGAATACTATTGTTTATAAATATTTCTCAAAACCCCTTAAAGTAAGTGCTTCATGGTCATGACCATAGTTTGCAAACACTCCAATCCATTTCTTCCTTCCTTGCTGCTTTAAAGCACTACACAAACATCATCATTGAGGTGTATCAATATACTGGATGAAGTTCAAAGGAAAAGAAAATGCTTCATACTCAAGCAGATAATCAGCATACCTTTTCCATAACAAGTCGAGCCAGTTTTATTGGGTTTGCTATGCACTTAACTGCAGATACTGCTCCAGAGTCTAAATTTTTTCCATCCATGATAATGGCATCCATTTCTACTTCACCTTTTTCATTTAGAACAGATCCACAACCTAAAGAAAAATAATAATAAAAAAAATTAGGGGGGAAGAGAAAAAGAAGAAAGTCATTAAGAGCTAACCACCCAGGTGATTCAATTGCAAGCTCTCATCAAGCAACCCTTTTCTTTCCCGCTTTGCTGACTTACCAGAAGTATATCTCAAAGACAAACAAAACAGCAGAAACACTGCTGAGTATAACCACAAAAACCAGCCATTAACAGAATTCTCACAAAGTACAACATCTACTTAAAAACTGAGTTTTATTTTTTTATAAGAGGAAAACCACGCTTCCAATCCCATCCAAATTATATACTTGGTATGAAAGTTAAATCAACAAATGATCATGAACAGAATTCTTTATTCCCAGATCACTTTTAAGAGTACAAAATTTTGTCTTTACAGTTTTTCCAAAGGCGGATACAACACCACCCAAAGAAATAGTATAGTATTTGATCCTATCAAGAGATTAACATCACACAGCACTCCAAGAAACTGCCAAAATTAATAAGTGTCCCCTCACTACTGTAGCAATAGCTTGAAATAACAAGTTCTTTCATTACCAAATAAAAACAGTATATAAAATAATTTTTAAAAATAAAAAATTAAGTAATAAAGCATCAGGTAGTTATCTTCTTCTATAATTATGACTTATATCACGAACCTAATAGAAAATAATTGACATTCAAAATGAGGCAATGCAAATAGGGTGGCTTTTAAAATAATGCCCATAATTGTACCACAGAGGAATAACAGGTTGCAAGTCATCAAGTGCACAAGCCTTGCTAATACAGACAGTGAAGACTAAACCTGATAAGAAGTAAAAACCAAACCAAAACATGGCAGATTTACACAGTACCTCAGATAAAAGGACCTGAGCATTGTACATAACTAATCCAGTAGGGATTTTCTCCTTTCAGTTAAACCAACATTAAAGCAGTCCAGAAAACTCTGTTAATAACTGACATAAAACTTCTACCAATGTACTTCAGGTCTCTGAATATATGAAATTAAATCCCCTGAGACAAAAGGTAGCTAAATCCTGTAATCCTCCTCTTGTAATCTCAAAAACTGCCCCTGCCACATACAGACACACCCCAGAAGTTACTTTTTACCTGTCTCCAACTGCATAAATTATTCCACAGTTCAGTCCTGCATCATTCACAATATGTTAATTTCTAGACTGATCTGTAAAGAGCTTACAGGTTAATTGCCTAGTGTCACCCATGTTAACGTCATTCTTCCAGCTTTTCCTTATGCTGGTAAGGAATTGTTTTCTTAGCTAAACACTGCCATGCTCTTTTAACTTCCTTTGACAGGGTTAGGCTTTCTAACCCGTGATCACAAAATTCCTACTAGAACTAGGGTCCCCCTTTCTCAAGCATCAGTGACTAGAATCATGGTTCCAGGGAAACTCAGCAAGGCCCCTTCATCACTGCGTTAAGAGTATCCCAAGTCTACTGAACATTTCTCATAGGATACATTTTAAGATTTTCTAAAATTTGCTGAGCAGAAAACAATTGCAGACAGTTTCTGTAATCAAAGGCAGCTTTCTAAAAAAGCCTCCTTTTACAGCTGGTAAAGAGAGACAGGTACCTTCCAAGAACAATTCATCCCACTTGCCATAGAGTCACAGAAAGGCCTGGGCTGGAAAGGACCTTAAAGATCATCTAGTGCCAACTGCTTTCCACTCACTAGATCAGGGCCTGATCCAACCTGGCCTTGAACACTTGCAGGTATGAACCATCCACAACTCCTACAGCTTGGAGAGCTGTATAGCCAACTTTTCTCTTTCCACTTTCATCACCATGAAAGTCTGTACACCTTGGCAGAGCTAGTTACTGAACTTCAAGAGATCTCAGGCAGGTTGAATCCTTCCTTCTGTGGTTAGAGGCTGCCTTTTTACCTGCCTTCCAAACCTATGGGTGGGGACTACCAGCCTCTGAGGCCACGGTACTCATTGCCAGCAGTGCTGAGAAAATAAAAGTTTTTGGCTTATTTATTAAGCAAAGGGCTGGGAAAAAAAGAGACAGGCAACAGAAGACAAAACAGAGGATGAAACAAATAATCAACATGTCTGACATCAGCCTAATCACAGCTGGGATACTGATAGGTATACTCCAATGCCTTCTATCTGTGGATAGATAGATCTGTCCTCTGTCCTGCAAAGGCTACACAGGAAAGAGCGTGCAAGGATCAAGAGTGTCAGTACCCACGCTAAGCTGGTTCATACTGCTAGCCAGAGAGATCACACAAATATAACCACACCACCAGCAGAACTTGATTACTTTATTACACTGCACAAGTCACTAAAATGGTAATTTTATACACCAGTATAGCTTCTGAGCCCTTGCACCAAGCCTACAAGATGACACACAGCACAGCTACACCATATCATGCAAAAAAGGACACAACTTGATTGTTCTGTCCATTCTTCCCCATTTTTATTGTTGTCTCTTAGCAATGTCAGTGTTTGCCTAGAAAATACTACAGCAAAACTGATTTTATCCATTTATTAAGATAAATACTACACAGAGAGTTTTAAACAGCCACTCCAATCAGTGTCCTTTTCACATAGCTTTCAGCTCATTTTTGCTGAGATTCTGAGAGCAGCTGTAGCTAATGAGTGCTAACACAATTAGATATAGCTGTAACAGACTACTTGCCAGTTAGATCATCATAGTGAAACCAGAACAATGGGTGAAGGCTCAAGTCCAGTTAAGTAAAAGCTATATGAGAGAATGCCACCCTGATGCTAAGTATATGAAGTACACCACTACACCTCCAAGTCCACTTCACAATTTCAGCTTGAATGCTCTAAAAATCAAAATGTTCAACCCAAGTCAATAAAAAAAAAAATGAAAATTTCAGATTAAATAAAAACTGCTCTTGACTGCAAGGTGAGACGGAACAAATGAACCTCTGCAAACTAACTGAGCACGTTAGCTATGTTATCCAAACCACTGAGCACCTACAGGTATTTCATTCCATGTTCTTTTCTGACGTACCATGGTGGGAGTAGGGAAATATTTTTGCTGAAACTCATCAAAATAATAAACTTGAGGTCCTAAGAAGAGAAGGAAGTATTTGATCACTACCACTAATGCTAATTCACATTCCTGATTAGGAAATCCAATTATGAACCCTTACTATAAGAAGTTATAGACTTATGACTCATAGACCATTATTGCATTGCTTCTCTAGTATTATTTACAAAATAACTAATTGCAAGCATTAATGAAGAGAAAAACAGCTAAAATCCCAAACACCATTATTTCTGTGGCAATACGTAAAGGTCAAGCTCTCAGGATTAAACAATGCTGCAAGGTATATCCAAGTGCCTTGAAGAGGCACATTAACACATATTCCAGAAGAGTCCATGTCTTTAAAAGTGGATACACATAGCACAATAACAGAAGATTTACAGAAAAGTAAAACAGTACTAAACAAATTAAATGGCAGATACATAACACTGAAGAACGGGAAATGCATAACTCATCTTCCTAAGTGTACTCATGAGAAACTACAGTACATACCATGCTGAGAAATCACCCATTTTGTGACACTAGTATTTACTCCACTGCAATGTACATAAATCAATATTAATGCAATAATATCAATACAAGCTAGGATTTTCAGAAGCATCAGGGCAAAACATTTGAAATATAATATGATTCTAAATCCACTTAATTCTTAAAAAAATTACCTGCATTAAAATGAGGATCATCTTCCATTGACCGTACTGCCTCCTCAACTGCATCTATGGCACTGCCTCCCTGCTTCAGGACACTGTAACCTTGCAGTGCAGCTCTGACAACACCAGCACGACATCCCTCTTCTCGTTCTTTGAAGATCCGGCCAGCACCACCATGCACCACGATGACAGGCTTCATCCTGCCAAGTTCCCCCTCAGGCTTTCAGCGGTGCACACGGGTCAGTTGATTGGAAGGGGTAGTCTTTAGCATGTGCTTCTACGTGGAAAGTGGCTGAAAGTTAGGCAACACATACGGGTAGCTACCCACAATTTTACCTTCTGGGAAGCCAAGTACTCACTCACGTGGAGGAGTTCTTAATTCAGTCTGGATGAGACCCCAGGCAACTCGGTGCAATTTTGAGGCCAGCCCCGCTTTAAGGAAGGGTCTGGATAAAGTGGCACAGGAAGGGCCCCTTTCAGGCTAAGTTACTCTACAGTCTCGTTGTTTAGTATGAACCCTATCTGCTAATAATAAATCACGTGGGAACAAGCATTTGAGTAACCCTTGAACCTGCTAACCACTCGTTGTTTTACATGAGTAACCTGTTGCCAGAGTACAGTAATATCACCGGCAATAAAGAAAGGCAACTGACCTGACCCCAGTTAAAGGCTTACCCAGCTCAACCGCCCGGATCTCAGACCTCTGGCCTCTTGCAATACTTTGAACTTCGAGCAGGAAAACAAAGTGTTGATTCACACCTGGCAGCCAACACTTTGTTGTTACTGCTCACGGCCTCCTTCGAGCAGAAGAGATTGTTGCTAGTTGCTATACATCTTTGGCGATGCAAATCACGGGTTTTGCTTCCAGAAAAAAAAGCAAAGAGGCAGCAGTTAACTCATCTCCCACTGAAATCTGGGGCACATCACAGAGAAAACTTCCCTCGTGAAAAGTTTCTCGGGGGCGGCTATTTTTGGAGGCTGTGACGAATAGAATCCAACAGCCTTTCCTCTCATCCTACGGGCAAACCCTTAAAACAGAGCCTCCCGCACTCCTCCGGTCCCTCGCACTCCTGCTGCCCCAGGGGAGGCCGGCCGGGATGACAGCAGCCGGAGAGCAGAGAAAATCCCAGCCGGGGTCCCTGTGGGGCACAGCATCCCGTAAGCGAGGCCGTTTAGGCTTTTATTTTGGCCAGCAGCTACGCTCCTTCCTTCCTCAGCACGGGCCACCCTCGGCCGCAGACCCAGCCCTGCCGCGCTCCGAGGCGGCACCGAGGCGCCGCTCTCCCGCCCGCCCCCGGCGTTCCCGCGGAGTGCGGGCTCAGGTCCCACCTGGAGCGCTTCGTCCTTGCTGTTACCCACGGCCGCCCTGGGCGCGCTCCCGTGCGGGTGCCCGCGGCAGCGCGGGGCACCGCAGTCCCCGCGACCCTCTGCCGGCAGCCGCCCTTAGCAGACATGGCGCCCCCGGCTGCGCCCAGCCGTGCCCGTACCTGACATGGCGGCCGCTGCCGCTAGCGCCCCGCCGTCTCCGCCCCGCACGCCGCAGGGGCCGGGCCGGGCTGGGCAGCTGCCGCCCGCCCTGAGGCAGGGTGGCCCGGCCCGGTGCCGCCTACTGCGGGTGCCGCTGACCCGAGCTCATCCCGGCGTGGTTCCCCCTCAGCCGCAGTGCTGCCGCCGCCCTGTGCACGGCCACAGTCGCGCTGTTCCACCAGCTCACCGCCTGCCACCACTTGATTTCCCCCTCGAGTTAAATTAGGAAATTTGGCGCCTCTCCCCAAAATCGATACCCAGCAGCACGTCCCGCCTGCCCACCCTTCCCTCTGGCCGCGCCGGGTTTTTCCCGTTCTCAAAAATCGGGCTGCCGGTGGATTTTTGTGAACTGAAGGGAGCTGTAGGCCGAGGGAGCTTGGGTGCGTGGGAATGATCGCGCGCATCCCATGCACATTGGCACAGACTACATTACATATATGTGTGTGTGTGTATATGTGTGTGTATATATATATATATATATATATATATATGTATATGTATGTGAGGATAAGCTGTATGTGGCCACACTGTTCCCAAACTGATGGCAAAGACAAGAACTGAGCTTGATGTTTGTTTCATTTCTAATGATACGCTGCTGGTGGAACAAACTAGTTAACTAAACGCAGAGCTGCTAAAGGTTCTTTCTGAAAAGTAAAAGATAAGAGTTTATGAAAAAAACACGTGTAATTCTGGACTCCCTTACCTGTGTAACTAGAAGTGTACACAAAAATTTCTCAACATTTTGCTGACTGTCTCTCTGCTCCCTTGTCTGTGTTGAGGTGTTGTAGCTCAGGCTTCAGGGCGACAGTGAATGCAGCCTGCTTTGTCCACTCAGGGCGTCCAGGGGACATGCTGTGCAAAATGGCAAGGATTTATGGCAATGTGGAGTTACTCAATTTAAGATCTGTTTTGATCCTGAAGGTTTGTTGAAAACTAATTAGTGTGGTTTAATTAAAAAGAAATACTCCCGATGGTTTTTCTTTGTCATTGGTAGGCTTAACACAGAGGCATTAAAATTTCGTGCATTAATTATTTGAGAGTGCCACCTGTTTTTGTAGAATATTTATCTTGTTTTCAGGTAGTGTCAAGACAGGAAACCACTACTATTTAGATTAAACAGTTTAGAAGAATCATTTCGGTTGTTTGCACAGACAGCTGAACACAAAATTTATATGGTAGCTTTAAGTTGAAATTTTAATGTTAGTCTAGCATGATTCATCAAAACAAGGGCGTCTCTTGATAGAACTGGCATAATCTGCTTCTACATACATTTTTTACCTTAAGCCCTCTTTGGCCACTGCCTCTGTCATTGTGGTCAAATTATTTATGTGCTTTTTAAAATGCTGTTGAGCTTTTCAGAGCAGACTGGAAAATATTGGTATTTAGTTTTATGATTATTATTTAGTTTTTAAAAATTAGCACATTGAATTGCACATCAGGAACCTGTCCTAAAGCTATGTAAACTCTTAAAATAAGTTTTAAATAATTGCTCTAGAAATCTATTGATTTTGTTCTTGCTAATTTTCATAAGATACCTTTGTGTAATGTAATTGCCCAAGAAATAAATTTTAAATTGTACAGAATAAATTAGGGGGGTTGCATGTGGAGCCTTGTGGAGATTAACTTTCCTGCTTGTAAGCTGAATGTGCCTTACTTGAAAGAGGTGGGAACATGTTATCATACCTGAGTAATGGCAGAGGGCTGAAGTGGAGAAGTTAGTGATCTGGGCACGTGGATAGGGAACATGTGTGAAAATACTCTGATGTCATAGGGTCTACTCTGCATTTCCAGTGACTAAAATACAACTGTGCTTGTGCCTTTTATTTTCCTGCAAAATCCATAAATTAAGGACATGCCCTCCTTCTAGAGAAAGAATTCCCCTAGAATCTAATAGAAATGTTAATTTTAGGAACCAGCAAAGCAAGTGAAATACATTGTAAAAGTAACTGTTTTAGTGCATATTTATAATAAATATATTTTTAAAATAAATGTTTTTGTTGTAACTTGTGTGTTTATCCATAAACTATTTTAAAATTTTCAAAATCTGATGTAGCTCTATATTTTATTAATTGGCTTGGAGGAGCATGCAGAGTTGATCAAGGCTAAGGCTGCTTGAGCAAGTGTCAAGCATGCAGAAACAGAATGCTGTTCACAAAGTCTGCAAACTTGGATCTTTTTATATTAGACAGAACTGTCATATGGAAATAACTGCGGCATTAGGATGCTCAGGTCACACTCTGGAAAAACTCATGAATGTTGAATAACTTCGTTCATATGCACAATTTGTTAAAGTCTGTAAGCCACTTCTTACCATACTCTTACTGTGAAGAGTGTGCCACTATTTAGGGGAGCTGAAAAAAACAGTTCCTCTGAGAGTTTAATTTTTTTATGCAAAGTTAAAAGTTATGTTCAGGTAAAATCAGCAGTGAAATGTGCAGTAGTAGGACAGTAGATGAGGTATTCAGTAAAACATAGTTGTGATCAGTTCTAATTGATTAATGAGCTGTATGTTGAATAGTTCAGCTGGAAATATTTTCTTGGTAAGAGGCACTAGACTCACCGGTGTCCATAATGTTTCCTCCCCTTCTGTGCAGAAGTGAGGTTAAATTGGAGATGAGTTCATTTTCCCGCTTTGGGGAGATTTTAACCCTAGAACTTAGATGTCTTCCCCATGGCAGATTGTCCCAAACAAGAAGTTAACAGTGTCATACTGCTCCTAGTATTTAAGCATTTTGCATACAGGGGGGATGGTTCTAAGAGGCCACTCTCAGAAACCTGTGAGGGGAAGAAAGGAGAGTGGTATGGCTTGCAGTGCTGGTCATGGGAAATTCCTGTTTACATCCTAGTTTCGAACTGTGCTCATCGCGCATTTGACCTGTTTTCAAAGCTAAAGTTTAAAAATGGTCCTGGTGGTTCCTTTTTCTCTGTCCTATCCATTTACTGAGATTTAATCAGTATTTATCCGTTGTGTGCTCTGCTGAAGGAGCATTTGAGGTGAGTGTCCCGAGTAGAAGACAACCAGTCTGACGCAAAGATGACTGGCAGAGACTAAAATTAGAACTTTTTGTTTTCCTATTCTTCCTGTTGTTGCAAGAACCCTGAAACCATGTTGCATTTTTGTCACCACAGGGCTGAAAAAATATGTTCCTCTGTCACCTCTATGCTTTTGAAGTCCCTCCCTCAGCCTGTGAAGTCTAAATCCCAGTCTCTCTATTCTAATCACTTTAACTTCAAAGAAGGCAGATCAAGTTCAATTTTTTGAGATTATTTTCAATTCTCTGTTTATCCAAAGCTTTGCATCCCCTCTGTAAAACTCTTCCAGGTATTCTTGTTTTTGGCTGATCTGCATAAAACACAAGAGTGTGTTGGAAAACTTGTCTATGTGTCTGACAGAGGCTTACAACTTCCCAGCAAGTTCAGGGGGCTTCTGGATCGATCCATTCAGAGGAAATGGCTGGCAAGGGTTACAGATGCTTTGGTTCAATCCCATGCCCTTACCAAATAACTCACAAACTCCAGAGCTACCATAACAATACCATCATTTTAAATGCTGGAATTTAGGAAGCATTTATGTTATGTAACTCTCAGATTTATTTTGTCTTATATTTTGATTACATTAGAAAAAATGCAGTTCTCCTAGTTCTTAATGATATGTAATTAACACGCTTAAGGCTAGAATTAAAAAAAAAGGTTTTAGGTTAGCCCATATTAGGCAAAACCATCATTACTTTTTAAAGGTGCATTAGGAAGATGTTTGCTTAAATATTACCTGAGATAAGGACTCAAGTTTCTAAACACTCCAGGAATTTCCAGGAAAATTTATAATACACCTTAGCAGTAACAAAGTAGCAATTCTAAGAATTTTTTCATGCATGCAGGTTTACTGAAGTTGATAGAAGTATCCACAGTAAAGATTTGAGGTGGATTTTGTCAATATATGAAACAGTTTTGGGAGAAAAGATAGCAGAATATAGCAGAAAACAGTTTAAAATAATTCATAGGGGATTCCCTGTCACATCATGGGAACAGAATGAAAATTAATCAAATGACAAATGAACAGCTGTTCAAGTTTGTCCTTTCTCTGTGACTTCTTATCACTCAAATGTATGGACCTCTAGTGACCCTAAATGCAGGATGCAGGAAATAATCACAGAATGCAGGAAATAAAAACATCATCGTGGCAGATAAATACCAAGTGTGTGTATGGTGTGTGTGCTGAAGTGCTCTTTTATACTTGAGAGATGAAATAGGAACAAATAAAAATAAGCTGGAACACACAGTCATAGAATAAATAAATATATTTTTGCATAACTTTTTAAAGACTTAACCAAGTTTCCAGGCGTTGGAGAGACTCACAGCACTCCTGTGTCATATACAATATTCCCTCTCATGATTTGAAATGGGGTTCAAGTCATAAAAACTTAATAACTGATGCTCTAGGGAGTCACTATCATTACCTGCAGGTGACCCTGTGGAGGTATTTACTTTTGCACAAAGGTGGGCAGGGAAAAATTCAGCTTTGGAAGTTTGCTGGCTATGCATTATATTGTAGCTATGCTTAGATATAGCAGTTACTCAGGAGGATTATAATTACCATGTGAGGCCATTAGAAAGAAAAATAGAGGCATGATGGTTTTGCTTAGTTCTAATATTTAGTGTATTATTAGAATTATGTTTGTCTTTAGTGAAATAAAAAGCTGAGATGTGACAGTAGAAGAGTGATGGAATTTTAAGTGATAAAGTTAGTTTAATGCAAGTGATTTATGTATCCAATAAAGTATCTCCTACTGCAGTAATTAACATTAAGAAATATTTAGAAAAATATGTGCTATGTGCATAAAACTAAAGTCGTGTTTAGAAAGGTTAATTTCTAACCTTTAAAAAGGTTGCTCTCTGAAGTTCTTCCTCAATTTATTTCTTAAGAAAATTTCAGGTTTTTTCATTTATCTTATCTGCTTTCAGATTGGTTTTGACCAAACGTGTTTTGTGTTTTTAATAAGGAATTGCATTTCTTTCCCTTCAGTTCCACCTAAGTATAAACTCTTACAGTATGTGTAATACTGTAGTAATAACTGATAAAAAATGCAGTTGCAAAAGCTTACAATTAAGACATCACTGTAGTTGCAGTTTTGGTGTAAAAATAACTACAAGGGAAATGCCAAGAGCTAAGGGTTTTTGTTTTGAATACTTCACCTTCTATTTTATTTCTATCCCTAAGTCAGCACCAATTCTAATGAAGTAACTAAAACCTGTGTTGTTGCATATACATTTAAAAGCCGTATATCAGGATGGATTTTTAAGATGTTTATCAACATATTTATAAAAGGCAAGAATACTGCAGAGAGTAGGCCAGGAATCGTATGCTAACAGAAAATTCTCCAGTTTAAATCAAAGAAGTCAATCATAAGGCTGGTAGCAGGGAAAACATCAAGCAGGGAAAAGAAAAAAGATGTATTTGAAAATGAGAATGCTAAATGAGATAGCCAATTGATGTCTGCCAGGCACAGACACAGATCTATTATAGTGAGAATTGATGTCAGGTCTCTGTAAATGCCATGTTACAGGTGATGAAATTTGTGTGAGATCTTCGGGTAAGCCATGCAAAGACATTGGAAACAAAAAGCACTTTTAAATTGATTGTGATGTGAATGGGGAACCAGTGGAGTTGGATCGAAGTGGGAGCATTATTTTGTCTTTCTCCTCAATCATGGGGATGAAAGCAGTGATGTTTGACCCCAGCTGCAGTACAGAAAGTGATCATCCCATGAGAGCTTGGAGAAGAATTTAAGATGAGATGTACAGATTTTCATAGTGTCACTTGTGTTGACTAGAGGTGGGGAGTATTGTTTATTTTGGTACCATTATCTGGGAAGCTTCCTAAAGCTGCTGAGAGCAGCAAACTGTTTGCCTTCAGGTAAGCAAAAATGCAGCTTACATATGCATACTGGACTGCTACATGGCTGCAAAACTAGTTATCTTCCTGAAGATTTGATCATGCTGCTGGTGCCAGCATATTCCTGAACAAGCTCATATGAAAAGAAAACTCAGGATTAGGTGTTATTCTAAGGTTGCAAAAAAGGGCAATTTGTCATCTGATCTTTGAGCAAAGATAAATGAATAGATATGAATTCACAGTGTATTTTATTGAAGAGACTAAAACTATTGCAGTACTAGTGAAATACAAACATATGAACAAGTGTAATTAGGACTGGTTTAAGATGAGTATTAAGTGTAGAAAAGATCAAGACAGTAGGGTTCAAAATGGTACCATTCTACTGTTTTCAGCACTGAAATGAATGTTAAGAAATTAAACAAACATGATACCTTGTATTAAAGCAGACAGATTTAGGTGGAATTGTAAACTACAAATAAAGTATTTTGTGAACCACTATTTCTCCTTTTCTCTACTTCATGCCCTTATAAATAGCCTCTGATGTTGTCTGTTAAGTCCTTATTTTAATTTTCATTCAGAATATAGTCTCAATTTAAAATATTATTAAGGGAATTTTGAAATAAGTCATCGTGCATATTGTTACATTCAGCAGCCACCTTCAGTTGGGTATAAATTAGCACAATATGAAACAGATCTGCTAAGGGCATTCACACATTGAAGTTATATTGAGGGTTTTGCAGGGCTATGCAGAAAAGATTTATTTCTTCATCCAAAAGTTTGCACATCTAATAAAATTTACTTGCCATGTATGTTCAGGACAATGGACGCTAGGTTTTCAAGGGCAAAGTTTCAATCCAAATCTAAAAATTTAATTATGAGTGTCACATTTGTCCAGAGAACTGGAACAGGCTTTGTGAACAAAGTGCTGAGGTAAGGCCAAAAAACCCCTGGGTTTGACTATCAGATAGTTTCTAGTGTAACAGGAAGAGAGAGGAGACTCTCAGGAGTTGTGGTCTTCTACAGCTGTTGGATATTTCATAGAGGGGAGCTGAACTCTGATCAGTATTTGGGAAGGAGGTTTGTGGCATGGACCTAAGAGAGCACAACCGTGAGCCCTGACACTGCTTGGGACTCTCAGTTTTGATGATGGAGGTTGTGTTCCTTCTTAGGATGTCAAGGTTAAAATGTGATCTGTGTTTTTGTAACTGTACTTTGTGTGTTTGGTATGCAAAGTTGACTCCTGCTATAATCAGGAGACATTGTCAATTCCAAGGCAACTGCCATCGCTGCCCTTTCCTCCACTTTTTTCATCTTTCTCTCTCCTCCCATCCTTCCTCCTCCAAATTTCCTTTGTACAGTGGGCTTTGTGGAAAAACTGGCAATGCAGAATTGGTACTTCAAGTTGATGGAAAATACAAGATCATGAGATAGTACTAGAATCATCATATTTGGTATTTGGTAAGCTGTTTCTGCAGTGGAATTTTGAAGAAAAAGTAGTTAATATCTGAACATTAGTATCCCTAAAATTTTGAGGATATATGGTTAGATCTATTATCTTTCCGCTGCTTTTATTCCTTTTCTAGCTTTTGCAGTTTTAAAGACATAATTTCAATACCATTTATTCTCAAATCATTGGAAGTCACATTTTTACCCACTTTTTTTTTTAAAGAAGTTTTTTTGATTACAATATCGTGGATGAATGCTGTCTATAACCAGTAGAAGTGCTTCAAAGCTGATTAAAAGGAGGACACTAGGCTTTCTGAAATGCACTCTGATCGAATATGAGATATGGAAGCATCCAACTTGTTTTAACAATGGAAACTCCTTTTTTTTTTTCCTGTGTAAAAATAGATCACAGTGCAGTGACCCTAGAGGGAGAGAAAGAATGAAAAAGATGTGTCTTTCTCTCAAAATTCTGACTACATTGTTACAGTCTGTGTCAAAGGATGACAAATCTGAATTGCTCTGCTTCCTGTGTTCTTTGAATTACAGCTCGGTGTGTGTTACAATATTTTCACCTCTTCAAAATTTTGTAATTTAATTAGCAGATTACCTTTTCCCTCTCTAGCCCATTTTGAAGTGTAGGGCAAAAAAAAAGAGAGAATATATATGTGTATGTGTATGTGTATGTGTATGTGTATGTGTATGTGTATGTGTATGTGTATGTGTATGTGTATGTGTAT
>VZUI01040285.1:0-36821 GCA_013401135.1 Cettia cetti | reverse complement strand
TTTGAGTTTGTTTTTTAGTTGTTTTTTGGGGTTTTTTTTGTTGATGATTGTGTCACAGCATTTATATAGGTAGAAGCAACCCTTATGACGTACCTTACTACCTCTGGTTTTTTGTCTTTCTGCACCTCATCTTTAATTGCAATGAGTGCTGTCACACGAGAATAATTTTGCTTCTTCATTTCTGAACTGTAATCAATTTGTTTTGGGTTGTTTGTTCGTGTCTGTGCATGGCTACTTTTTTTTAATTTTTTTTTTTTTTTTTTTTTTTTTTTTTAAGTAGGCTAAGTACCTCTGTATCCTAAGCAACCAATCTCTGGTTAATAATTCTCTAGAAATTCACTGCAGAAGGTTATTCATTTTCCCAAGAACTCATAAAAGAAGCCTCTTAAAATTAAAAGAAAGATCCACCCTAACTTATGAGCTAACTAACCCAAGGAAAGCTCACAGCTAAACAAATTGAAGTGGGGTTTCAGGGAGGTTTGGTTTAGGCTTCCTCTCACAGGAAGGGGGAGTACCAAAAACTGAATGTCATTAAAAAAAAAAAAAAATCAATACTTGCTGGAACTGGTTTAGAATTTAACCAGCTGGCAGAATATAAAGAGTGAAAATAAATAGATAATTTATCATAAGAAGATGAGAGTGTCTAAAGATAGTGGCTTTATTTAATATATTTACAGTGCTCCAGAAAAATAAAAGGAGAGTTGTCACAGCAGCATGACAATCTTACAAGAATATTTAGGTTAATCATGCCAAAGTAGCTCTATCTAGTTTTTCACTCCAGCATAGAGAGCTCTCCACTACAGGGCCCACGGGAAGAGAAGGGCCAGATCATAAGAACACCAGACTGTCTGGTCTCTGCAACAGTTATGTTCACATCTTTACTCTCAGAGGGCTATCGTTTGCCCAAAACTGAGCCATGCTGTTCCAAGGAGAACCCCCTACCAACATAATTCGTAATTACTGGTGACAAAGCATAGGGCACCTGGAACTCTGGGAAAGAGGATGTTAAAAATTAGAATAGAGAAATTGGCTTTTATTCCTTCCTCTCAGAAAAAAAAAAAAACAAAAAAAAAAAAAAAAAACCAGCTCAAATTTTCCAGAATGCTGTTGCCTCAGGTACATAAGCAGCATGAAGAAATTCAATTCAGAGTGTAGCTTGCCTGAGATAAAAACAGCTATAGACATCATTTGATAATTGGAAATGTGAAAATTGCAAATATTTCAAGTAATTACAGGGCAGGTGCAATCAATTTCCCCAATGTAACAGGGATGTGATTGGGTTAGAGAGGAAGGCAGAAAGCTCCTCTTGTGACACTAGTTGCTTCTCTTCTGCTTAGTGTTGACTGCATAAACTATTGTTTTAGTTTTTCCCTGAAAGTTTCCTTATATTTCAACCACTCAGTAGAGGCTCTTAATCCAGCAGAAAAAATTTACATCTCACCTTATGCATCATTAAGATCTTGAATTACTTCTTTTGAAGGCCTTTGCTCAAGGATTTTTGGAAGCTTACTTCTCCATTTTTTATTATTTCTCTAAGCAGTAAAGAGCATTAAAAGAGGTCAACCAGGCATAAATTTCTACCATGGAAATCCTGGTGATCATGCTCTCCAAGAGATCATGCTCTTTAGTTTTTTATTCTTAATTATCTTTTCTCCTCATTTACTTGGTACTAACATAAGATTCACCAACACATTATTCCTAGTATATTTTGAAAGACAATATGATTCCCTTGCCCTTTCTGCTATTATTAGCTCATTTAATGACCATTTCCTTGGTCACTAAGACAGCTGCACAGTCTGACATAGCTCAACGTTCACAAAATAAATAATTCTTTGCATTTAAGTCAGAATTTCAACTGTGGCTTATTCCAGATTTAATTACTCCTTCAATTTGTAAAGCGAGGGAGATATTGTCCTATGTTTATTATAATTCATTAGAACTAATTGCAGAAGCCTGTTTTCCCACACTGCCAAACTAACCCTCAGCCTGAACTTCCCTCTGCTCCCTCTCAAAGCTATTTTATTTAAGAGCCTCTCTGAGCTCAATCTCTGCAAAATCCATTGTTCCTATTAACTTCGCTGGAGTTTATTCCACTCTTGGCTGGGAGCAGGTGAAGAACAAACACCACTATGATAGGCACTGATCCATCACTAAGATCACAAAATAAGCTGATCCTCAGACAACTTAAAACTGATGCAAACTTGGTGGACATGGGATGGGTGAAAAGCAGACGACCTCCTGCCTGATGGCAGCAAAGAGGAGTAGTGAGTACTGCCTGCTCTCAGCTCACCTGGGTCAAGCCTGCTCTCCAACACAACCTGGATTCAGTTCCTCCATGCTGACACGTGAGCATTCATGGTTCAGGGAAGTTTAAACCCCTGCTGAATAGCACAATTCTTATTACTCAAAGCAGCACATCTGAAGTTCAGGCCTCTTCCTGGCTTTGTTGGGTTTTTTTTGGTTTTTTGGGAGGTTTTTTTTGTATCTTGTTTACTACAAAATGAAGTAGCTTGTTAGGAGGTTTGTTTTCATATCTCCTTGACATTCTCCTCGTCGGTGCACTTTAGGTGTGCACATACCTTCATTAGAATTTTTTTCTTGACAACCACAAGCCCTAAACAGATGCCTACAAATTAAAAATTAGCTTGACTACATTTTCACTTGCAACACAGTGCATATTCAGAACAGTATGAACTTGTCTTCTCCCTGAGTCTGGTTTTCATATTACACATTTCAGCTCTACTGAAAATATCGTTATGTTCTGTAAAGATGCTGGAAACAGTAAACAAATCATTTCCCTGAGATTCTTGTTTGTGCAATGAATCTTACCTAGTTCCTAATTGCTGTGCTTCATGCGATCAGCCAACTGAAGAAGCTGTTTAATAAAATTGCTATTAGTGTCTGAAGGGATAATAAAGGCCATCACTACCAATTTACAATTTTAATGTTTATAGCTTTTTTCTCTTATTTTAGTGCCATATTTCTACAGCTGCTTGATGCATTGAAAAACATTTTTGCTATTCAGCAAAGATCACCTTAACAGCCATCATACATTCAGCAAAACCAGACATATATTTTGTGGTAAAGGGAATAAATAAATCAAAAAACCTGCCCAGGTATCCAAGTCCAGGCAGACAATCCCACTCTGAGGCTGTCAAGGAAACCAAAATCATGGAGGTTTGTTTGGGCTCAAAATGGTAGATGGTGATGTTCATGAACTGTCCCTGCTCCATGGTGTCACTGCTAGATCTCAAAACACTGGAGGATTACAGAGACAGCTCTGCTATTCCTAAACTTTCCACACCTCTGGTTTGGCACAGGGAAGTTGCAGTACTCTCCATATAATGTTGGGATAAAATGTACATTCATAAGCATGGAGCAATCAATGCCAGCTTGAGACTGCTGAAAAATGGTGAACACTCCAGACTTGTAGAAATTTATTAGTATAGTATTTTAAAATAACATGTATTTCTCTAGATAGCTTTATAGCTTTTCCTGAAGCAGAACACAAGCATCCAGTCCTGTACCTGTACAACATAGATTCTCTTTGAGACAAAATATATCCTTTTTTCTACTCAACACAGAGCAGTTTCATTACCAGCAGGTTTGTCCATAGCTGATTTCAGACCACCTGGGCTAGAAGACAGCTGATAGAATTTCTCTGAACTTGGGTGGAAAGCACTACTACCCTGACCAGCAGCAATTTCCTAATAGGTTGCCCAGCCTCAGGACACAACAGGGATCCACAAGCTTTCTCTGCTGCCCATATCATAGCCAAATCCCTTTAGCTGAGAGTCAATATTGTCCAAGAAAAATTAGCCAATAAAATTTTCATTTTGCCTTTCAAAACACTGTTGATTAAGCCATACTATCACCTTATAAAGTAGTAGGATCTGGGTGACATAATTCACAATGAGTGTAGATAGCTGAGCTTCATTTGAAATTATCTCATTTCTAGACAATTAGATTTTTGATTACAGCTATGCCTGAAGCTTTCCATTCTCTTTCCTCTGGATTTTTGGCCACCCAAAACAATAATTTACTCTTGATCATGTTTCCCTTGCTGAACAAACACAAGTCTGGTGTTTAATTTATGAGCAAAAATGCTGCAGGATGTGAAGATGCTTGAAATAGGAACATGAAAATCAACAAGGTATAATTTCTCTGATAATGTGTAGTCCTGCAGGTAAAAATTTGCATCTATTAGGCCCAAAATTTAGCTGCACTGACTTGTCATAACTTCATAACTCTGCATTACAAAAAATTAACAGGAAGACTGGTTTTAGTGGTGTATCCTATTCCACAATTAAAATTCATTTCCCATTTCTGTGTTCCAGAACACTAACAGTGTTTTTCCATGTTACACAAAATTCTTCCACAAGTCCTTGAAATAAAAATCAAAATTAGATCTTCTAGAATGTTACAAAATTGTATCTGCTTCACTCTTCCTATAAGACCCCTACACATCCTCTGGTCAAGCCCTTAGTAAAACATGCTAAAATCATTAAAAACATATATGGAGGAGTGGTCAAAATCTTCTAAAAAGATCAAAAGGAACACTCTGTGGGAATTCATGAGATTGAAGACGATTCAAGTATAACAAAATTTGAGGAACGTGCTGGATTTTATCCTAAAGTCTGTGTATGTACCTTGAAGGTAGAAGTACTGCACAACAAAGGAAGTTAAATGCAGCTGAGGACCCCAGGATATGCTGCTCCATTTGCAGCTTAGCTCTAGTAGCTCCCCAACACAAATCACCTTTCTTCTGCAAAAGGAAAGGCTGAAACAAAAGGCAGAGACTTTTTCTCTTCTTTTCCCAAGTGACAATTATTGACTTTAAACAAACAATACCTGCCAGAGAGGAGCTGTTCCATGTGCAAATTTCTTATTTTAGATGTAGTAGCCAGAGTTACTCCATACTATGGCTGCAAATACTGGCTTAACAAAGGCACCCACCCTAGACCCTCCTTAGAAATATGGTGTGAAAAACAAAGAAAAATGAAGTTTCAGAAGGGAATTAGTGTTCAGATACAAATTTCTACAACCAGACCTGGGAGTAGTGGGGGCTGGGAAGAAGTATCTCTTTCATTTTTATGTTTTAAGAATAAGCTGGAAGTGCTCATAAGGTGACGACGCAACTGAAATTCTGTTATTGACTCCTCTGACTATTCATCCTCCCTCCAGACATCATATGCATTTTCTTTATCTCCTACCATTGTCATTTAAAATAATACATGAGAGCTTGCTTCTTGTGCTTTATTACCTCTAGTATCAAATGGCCTAAGCAGTTCTTTCTTATAAAACCCTTGTCTCCTGCATTCAGATTACCTTCTTTTTCTTTCTTTTTAAGTATTATCCTACAGTTTCAATTTTCCATTCAAGCCTCCTTCTAAGTACATTTCATCAGACTGCTCAAACAGATTTGCCTCTTAAACCAAATAGGAAGATATATTAATACTTGAGCAATACAGTGTCATTTCATCTAAAGCGTAAACTCGTTCACATTGATTTCCCAAGCTAAAAAAAGAAATGTTCAGAAATTGATAACAGTGAGGCAGCACTGCAGCAGCAAAGATGTGCCAGCTGAGGGCCCCACAAGGGGTTATCAGCGAGATGCTGGAGTGGTGTACACACTCCATAAAGCACAAGCTGCAGGGAAAGGCAGCGCCACTGTAGCATGGCAAGGTCTGGAGTGGGACAGACCACTCTGGGAAAGGGCTGGGAAAGAGATAAGTGGAAGATGAGCAAAGGCAAATCCATGGAAGATTTTAAAACTGGAAAAAAAGCAATAGTTAGTAGTTAATAGGTAATAAAACTGATTCCATGAGGATGAAAGAAAGCATATGTAAAAATTGCATCTGTTCTCAAATGACTTAGACTAGAGTAATGTGAACAAAGAACTCTTGAGGACACTGTGTTTGTCTTGTGGATTGCTTCCTGTGTCTTTAAACTGCTCCAGGTATGATGAAAAAATAGGAAAGAGGTTTATTTTACTCTGTTAGCTTCCTAGGGGAACTTTCACTCTCCTTCACTAATCTTTTCTGTTGTGCTGACTTAATTTTCTTTAAACAGCATTACATTTAACTCGGACTTTTCTTGCTTCAATGCATGTTGTTACAAAGGCTTTTTTCCACAGGAGGTGTCCTATATTTTTGGCTGAATTTCACGATGAAGAGTAAATCTTTCTGAAAATTTGACAGTATGAACCATCTTGTCAAAAATTTATTTCGAATTTCTGAATGTTAATTGATTTCATTCATTGACTACTTCACAAGTTTCTTTTCTGGTTTTGGGGGGTTTAGCAAACATCAGAGCATTTTTCATTCAGACAAAGATAAGGAAATCTAGTTTGATATTTTGTCCCCCTATTCTATCTTACAGTTTGAAGGTTTTTCAAGGAAGTAAATGAGAAATAATCCTGTGATTTTCAGCAATGTTTCTGTAAATAATTTTCTGTAACTGATGAGAAACATGTTAGGTTGGAAATAAGTGTGGGAAGAATGGAAGAAGAAAATAGGAAATAGTTGTTCTTTTTAGCAGAAACCAACACATCAACAGGAGTTGATGCTTCTTTATTTCCAGCTCATCCTCTGTTAAATTTTGTCTGAGCTTGTAACATTATTAATTTCCCCTCTGGAGCAAATTTTTGGCTGACCTGCATGAGGAACTTTGGACAATTCCCTGTTTTCATGACACTGAAATAGCTGGTTGAAAGTTCATGGAGATCTAGAAGACTTCTTCGAATAAAGTCAATAGACTTTGCATCTGGTCCGAAATGTTGTTCTAGTTCAAAACAAATGACTGAAAATGGCCTCAAGAGCATCTATGGGTTTTGCCTGTCAATGGTTCCCACAGGAAATATGCTCAAATTACAGGTAAAACAATGTACCTCTTCCTTCTTTTTTGACAAAAAAATCTCTCCTTGTCATCTGAAGTAATTTTCTGTACGTTCTAAAATTTAGGAGATCAAACTGGGTCATGCTGGTGGAAACATGAAGTTTCATCACCAGCATGGTGTTTCTGCAATATTCATCTCTTGAAGGAAGGAAAGGAAGAAGTGCTTATTACAGTCTTCCCTTTCATCTGTTGCCATGAAATCTGTGAATGAATAACTGGATGGGTGTTTGTGTGTTTTACATCATACACAGGCACTGGGAAAGTGTGAGACCGACAGAGATGAGGATGCTTGCAGTGGTTGCAGCAAACCCTGCTTGTTTCCTGGGCTAGGAGCAATGAAGCAACATACTAGATGGCCCATTCCATCACCATGTTTGTGCTTGCAAAATGAAGGCCCTGCAAACTGCAGCAGAAATCTGTGGGGCACTGTGAGTTTAGTCCTTTCAGCAACAATTTATCAGAATGCAGCACAACAAGTGACTTGGGGAAATAAGAGTAGGTGGTGGTAGATGAAAATTAAAGAGAGGAGATGGAAAGAAATATGGTAACAGAGAAGCGGATTTCAGAGAAAAAAATAGCCCATGATTAATAAGTACTGCTGGTTTCAGTTGTCAGCACACACGACACGAAAATCTCTCTTTAGCAAAGAATTATGAGCAGCTGTAACTGAAGTGATGTTGTCTTTGCCAGGCTGATGGCCTTGGAAGGGTGCTCTCCTAGGAAATAGCATATATTAGCAGAGATTTTATTTTGAAAGAACTTAAAGACTAAACCTTTTTCTCCCCTCTTATGTTTTAGCTATCTACTAACAAAGATTTCCACAGGATTACAAATTTTATCCTAAGAGGGCCTTAGAAAGAGCCTGTGGCATCCCATTTCCATGTGCGACCAGCCTTCGATGTCTAAAGGTTACACAGAAAATGCCAGTGAAAGATGACTGTAAAGACAGCTTCCAATCAATAACGTTACCATGATTGATTTTCACTTGCCTTTGATTCCATGTATAAGTAGCCTGTACCCATTCACATGAGTTCTTGTGAAAGAAAAACCAAGTGCTGCAACCTCTTCCCTATGATTATTTTTATACTGGAGATTTGATACCTCAAGTAGTCAGCATGACCAGCATTCTGTGTTTCACCAAGCAGTGAGCTTACGCATTCCCCTCTCCCAGGGCTGAGCAGCAGGTTCCTAACCTCATGCTGCTGTAAGATATACTGGAACAAAAGATTTTTCTGTCTTTGTTGACTTTCCTCTATTGCAGATAACTCACTGGAGGAAAGAAAAAAGGGATGTGGAATTAACCATGCTGGCCAAATGGACAGCAATTTTTGTATCTGATAAACCTTTATCTTTGATAAGTGCAGTTATTTTTAATCCTAGAGTTCAAAACAGGCCTAGAACTTCCACAGATTAAAGCAATCAATTAAAATAAATGAGCAGTATGTAATGTATTTCCCTTTTCCTCAGATAAAAGGTCTTAGTCTATCCTTTGTACAGTGCTCAGGGCACTTCAGGGTCTTCGAAAGTTCTCCATCAATCTTCTCTGACAGGTCCCACAGCTGCTGGTGAATCATTCTTGTTAGATAAGACCAGAATCTTTATTTGAATTTTAATTATTGCTTTTGGCATTTAGGCACTGCACACGTACCTAAATCAGAAATACAGTCACACTACCTACATGCTGGAGTACCAAACCCGTTGTGTTAGGCCACAGATATTTTCATATATCCTTCAAGGAATCTGGATTTTTACACTTAAATTATATTTCTTTTCTCCAAATATTTCTGATCATTCATCCAACCCTCTTCTCTACTCCCTGCCTCACTGTCAGGGATAAACTGAAATTCTCCCAGGCAGAAGTAGAGTGGCATGTGCTATAGTGGTAAGAAAGTCCGTTTTCTCAGTAGTTTGCACTGGGATCATTCACAATGCAAAATTGTATTTCGTGGCAACTCAGGGGCAGCTCATCCACTTCATTGTAAACTAATGCACTACTATGACTTGAAATACCTTTCATTTGTTATTTTTCAGTCTGCAGAAAAAATATCCAAAAAAAAAGTGACATTTTCATAGGTGTTCATTTTGATTAATGTCTCTAGGTGGAGGGAAAAGGAATCATTTGTCTCACTCTGCATTATTTTCAGATTGACTTGCTATGAAAGGGAGACTTAAGCTGTGACACTTACTGTCCATCTGCCCATTCATCTGTTGAGCTCTGTCAGTCCCTCCTTCTCAGTAGTTTTTGAGCTCACTAGCCACTTCCAGTCAAATTTGACAAATGGCATCATAAAATCAGTAGTAGGTACCAAATGATGAGGGGATGGCAGCAGCCAGCTGGCCAACAAACATGTATGTGAATATTGCCTGGCCAGCCAGCGAGCAAGGGATATCTTACCCAGGCCAACAGACAGGAGACACTGGGGACATTGCCCTGGTGATGTGTAAGACATCTGTGCCCCTTCAGCCGCTAATGGAATGCTTGTTAGTGTGACAAATCCAATCTGTAACTGCCTGGCTACTTGGTGCATAGCTGCACACAACACCTGCCTTGCTACGGGTGCAAGAGATTTCCTGCGGGAGAGCAGGGACAGTGTCTCCTCTATGTCCTGCACTCAGCTAAGCTCAGGAGAGCATCTGCTCTGCACCCATTCTGCCAAAATGCCGTGCATGGGCAGAGAGGAGGAAAGTTGCCTTCACCTTGAAAGACAGGAAAGATTCCTCTTTCCATGGAAGCAACCAAGCTCCCATCTGGTGGAGGAATCCCCCACACACACTCATAGGGGTGAGGCAGGCAGGAGAGCAGCCAGGAGAGGCAAAGGCAGGAACTGAAAGAGTCCTAGGCAGAGCAGGGAGACAGTAAAGAGGCAGGTACTATACATGGGGAGAAAAGCACATCCTCAGGGCCCAGAGTAAGAACTCTGTGGTATTTTTTGCACCAAACAGCTGCTGCATCACAGCCATGCAGCCTCTGGCCTGGGAACAACCTGGAGGAGAGGATCTATCTCACAAAGGGACAGCAGTACTTGACTGTGCATCCCCTTCCTATTCATATTCTGATTCAGCATGAGCTTTCCCTAGTTTAAAATGTTCCATGTTGTAGTGTGTGTTCCAGTAAAACCTTTTTCCTGTTGTTCAAAGGCCATCTGGTACTGCTAACATGTTTGGTTTAAATTAATTGCTTAGGCAGAGTCACCTCAAGGCTGACTGGCTCTGAGTGCTGTGACTTCGTCCAACTTTTTCTGATGTTATTTCCTACCTTCCTCATGCATCACCCTACCTGCTGGTCAGGGTTTGAGACATAAGATAGGGTCCTTGCTTTCTATTGGATGCAGCAGGAGATATGGGAGAGGAATAGGTGACAGGAGTAGCATTCAAGGATTGCTGGCATTGGCTTCCCTCATTTTTTATGTCATCTTCCTTTGCATTCCTCTTGAGTCTCAACTGCCTTCCAAGTCCAAATGCCAGCCTGCACAATGATTCCAGCTACTCCAACCTGGTTATCAAAATTCCCAGAGCTGTCTGGAAGAATTTACACAATATATGCACATTGTCAGCAGAGGCACTTGTAACCACCCAGAACTTGGAAAAAAAAGAAAATAAAAATTTAGGGCAAAAATTATATGGGGCACAGCTACACAGGTTTATAGATGGGAAGGGCTTATTATATTTTATTTATAGTTGTGTAATTTGTTTATATTTATTTAAATTTTTATGGATATTTATATTTGTGTGTATTTGTATATTTAATTTTATTGAGAAATAAAAAAACTTTTTTTTACTGTTCCTGTTCGTTTGACACAAAAGTTATTGGCAAGGTGTTGCAAGCAGCCGGGGTGGGATGCTGTCTATAAAAAAGCTAAATATAGGAAGAAGGCAGAATAGGAAACTAAAATAGTAGGCCACCAATAAAAAATGAGATTTCAAAAACTGAAAGAACAGGAAGAGATTGAAACACAACATGAGGGAACAAAAGATTGGTTGTTGGTTGAAGAACTTGGAAATTGAAAAAAAGTAAAACTATGATAAAAGTATAATATTATATCATTTCTTTGGGGGGAAAGGATGGAAATCATACTAGGAGACCAAAATAGCTATATTAGGTATTTTCTAAGCATCTGAAAGTATTGATCCACTCATATAAAAGAAGAAATAAGATTAAATAACTTGCTGAAAAGTTCAAGGAGACATAGGTCATATAAACTTTTCTTCTATACTCATAATAAATAGGTGTTGTGGATGCAGTTAATTTTTATAAGACAGACATATACACTAAAACAGGTTTTGAAAGGGCTTTGAAAGTATTATGAAAAAACAAACCAGAGTCTTTCAACATGGTACAGGCTGATCAAATCCACTCCTGTTTGAAGTGCTACCCAAACTGATGCTAACAGATCTGCTACAGAAAATGTGGGAGCTGCAGTAAGCACTGATTTGGGGTTTTCTTCCACAGTACATTGGTCCCATCAAAGCACCAAGATCCCTGAAATATTAAACAGTACTGACACACCCAAATACAGTAGAAGTCATTGGCTTGACCTACTCAGTGCTATGTAGGATGCATCTCTGGAGCCTGTTTTGTAGGAGAAAACAAAGAATAATAACAAACTTGAAAAACACAGCTTGAGAGAAAAGGCTGAAGGAGCTTCCTCAGCCTAGGAAAGAGAAGGGGACACTAATTCCCTTCTAACATGTGAAAACGTTTTGTAGAGAAAATTCTTAAAGTTTTTTTCAAATTTACTGGGGATATGACTGGAAGAAACTAATTGGACTTAAGACAAAGGAGATTACAGTCAGCTGCTGCAGAACTGTTTTAATGATAAATACAGTTTTACACTGGACTATGCGCACCTAAAAAGTGTATTTATATATAGATACATACATTAAATATATATATATATATGCAACAGCTTTGAGGAATTTTCTCCTTTGAAGATTTAAGACTTAATAGATTGAAATTTGTTAGGGACAGTGACTATATTTTTGACCACATTTTTGAAATTGCATGGACTAAATGACCTCTTAAAACCTTTCAACCCCATGATTTTTTTATTTCCATGAAATGATTAGGTACAGAATTTTTCTTGAGAATCAAACTCACTGACTTTACTTAAACTGGGATTGGTTTGATGTATGATGTATGATGGCCACATCTCAAGGACTCTCTCAAGAGATTTAATGAAGCAGGTTAACAAGGTGTTCATCTGAATCACTGAGAATTTTTTTACAAGGTCTTGACATCTGCCAATACTCAGCAGAAAGAAAATAAAAGCTTTGAAGAAATCTAACTTTAAGGTGAGGTTTAGCAACAGTAAAGTACTTTGTGCCTTCATTTATGCATGCATCCCCTTGGAAATGACATTTTGGACTCAACCCACAAATTGCAAATTTTATGGTAAAGGAGAGCCCACAACATTGTTTTACAGAATTTCAGTGAGCATTTCTTCTCTGTGGGAGTTTGTTTATTCATTATCCTTCTTATGCTGGCCTGATAAAGATAATGTAAAACTGATTATTCCTGATGCAATAGAAAAAAAAATCCCTTTTGATACAGAGAGCTCTCTCTAATTCCTTCTCTACTAATAGTTAAACAGACTAACTGGTTCTTGAGATTCATGGCTCTTAGTTTCCCAGGCTGCAGCACACCAGGTCCAATTGTATCAGCCAGGAGGTAGGAGGCTCCCTGGTGGAAGGTAACTCAGTGTGACTGAGGAAAGCAGCTGGGATGTGGGTGTGCACCCCTCAAACATACCTCGCTATCAGGCACATCAACCACTTCAACCCAAAGCTTCCTCCCATCCTATGCAGTCCTGGTGTTACCTTCTCTTCAGCACTAGGAATCGAATTAGCCATCATAGGAGGCTCAGGCTACAGCAGTGTTTATACTCACAAAAGGAGCCAACCTCCTTCACTGAGATTTCTCTTCTAGGATTTTTTGTTGCATCTCTTTAACGCTCCCTATCAGCCTTTTGGGGTTGTCATAAGCTGATGGTCACACAGTTTATATCATACTGGTGTCAGAAATAAACCTGAAGTGTAACAGTTACTCTTGTTCCTCAAAAAAGAAATCTAGTTGGGAAATGGAGGAAATTGGTAATTTACTAAAAAACAAACACCAAAAGAAAGAAAAAAATAAAATTGGTATCTTGGTCTTCTAAAGTTTTGAAGTTGTTCTGAAATATTGGTCTGGCACAATCTCCAAATGCTGTAAAACATTGGATAACTAGAGACAGTTTAAATTAAGGAGATTATGTTCTCAGAAATATACACTCAATTCATTTCAATGTGCCAGGACGAAGTGAATGAGCAGACAGAGCACTCACTGAAGGATGTGTTCTGCTTTTGCTTATTTTCTTGTATACTTCATTGTTTTAAATTACTGAAATTGTTGGCTCTTCACATTTCACTTTCCTGGAAAACCATAAATTAGTCTAGAAAATGCATTTCCTTCATCTTTAGTTTTGGTACATTAACCAGTGCAACCCTTTCAATGTTTTCTAATCTTCACAGTTAAATACAGTAAAGCCATGCACAGCAGTCCATAAAATACTGGATCGCGTTCTCAACACAGTGATGCATAAGTCACAATTCCCAAAAGGATGGAATCAGTAATACAAGCAAGAGAAAAATAGACCTTATTAAAACACAAGCTGCGTGTACCAGTAGTTTAGAGGAAACTGTGGAACAGGCTTCCATCATCAGCATCACTGCATCTTCAGTCAGCCATGTCTTTTGTGGGCTAAGTGCTCACTGAATATTTAAAAGTTATGCTAAAACATTTAATAAATAATGCACTAAATGTCTGATGATCTGTCAACGCCAACTACATTGGAAAATGTTAAGAAAAGGTAAGTGCTTTTACCACAGATTGCGCTCTCCACCAGTTTGTTATTTGCACTCCATGAATAATTTGTGATTCTAAAAGTAATATTAAAATCCTTTTCCCAAGGGCGTCTACACATATTGCACTATACTGCTATGTTCTACAATATGAAATATTTAAATAATTTGAATATTTTCTGTGAGACGGGAGAATAGGCATTAGCAGTGGGGTAAAGTACAGAATGTGTAAAATATTTCATAGTTTTCTAAGACTATGCAAATTACAGCAAACAGAAAAATGTAACATTAATACTGTAATAGAAAGGTAACTTACTGAAAGGCCATTTCCTTCTGCTCTCAGTGGATTTGTTGCTCTTTTTTTTTCTTTCTCAAGCTTTTTCTGGTTTTATTCTAATAAATTCTGTCTACAGATCTAATTCTTTTAGATACTAGGCTGTACTGCTCAAGATGAAAATGCATCAGTCAACAGAGAAATTGCCAGTGGTTTCAGTGGAAATGCCATGTTTCACCAACTACAAAAAGTTTTACAAGGATAATTGTAAATTAGCATTGATTTTTGCTGAACTGTCAGTACTGAACAAGGGCAATGGTTCTTCTGCTTGGAAACTGAATGGCATTCTGTATATTTTTTTGATATTTCAAAAATGTGAAAATTCCCACAGTTTTTAAAACTTCTTTTCCTTAAGTACTTTGGCTCTGACGACCTTGTAACACCATGAGTCCCGGTGTGGTCAGTTGAAATTTGGCAGTGTCACAAGGTTTAGTAGTTTGGATTACTTAACACCAACAGCTTCCTGTAATGAAACACTTAGGAGAACTGATAACTCCTAGACAACCTCCTCATTAGGCTTCCAAGGGGTGATTGTAAAGCTTCTAGAACTATAAGATGTTACTGCAGATAATCTTCGCAGGCGCTACTCAGTCAAAAAAATCTGGTCCAGTTCTAGTAAAGGATTTCTGTCTTTCAGTGACCAGAAGCCAATTTACTAACCAATCTTCCCAAACATTATCTCCCAGAAGTTCACCTCATTGTAACAGGACACTTTCTCATCCTTCTGAAAAAAATAATGTGGGAAATGAGAAAGACTGAAAAGTTCACTAGCAACTCATACAAAAGGCTTGGATCAGAGAAATTTTTGCTTTTCCATTTAAACACTTATTTCCCGTCTGCAGCCCTTTGTTTGGCTCTGTGGGCAGTAAAGTCCTCAGGGCAGAGGAGCAACTCTCTTTTATGATATACATTTACAATGCTTCACACAATGGGACCTTAATCTACTAATAAAAGACGCTCAAATGGTGAATCTGTCACCTTTCTAAAAATACTTTGTTCATTAAATGTAGTACAGAAAAAAGTCATTACACACATGCTTGACCACTGACTTGAACTGATGCTTGGGTCCATTCCTAACATTTTCATGAAGTGAGGGTTCTTCTATTTCTCCCTGCTGTACCCTCCCTTATGAAAACAGAGATAATATTCTGATTATGGACATTGTTTCCCTCCTAGGCCTGCATTTACTGCTTAACCACATATTATTTTGTGATTTTATTAGTAAGACATTGGGAGATACTTATCCAAACCTTGAATGCGTGTGTATGTGTGTGTGTGTGTATGTGTGCATACATACAGCTAGACATTAAAAAGGTGGATCTGCAGAGTGATATGTTCTGACAGCTGTGTTGTCAAGCTACTAAAGAAATGCCAGAGAAAGCTGTAAACTGTGCTGAATGAACGAGATAATGCTGTAAGACATCTCCAGGAGCTTTTAAAGAACACAGCTGACAGAATATATCAAAAATTGCGATGAGCTAAAATAAAAGGGAGAGCATAAAGAAGCAGCAATCCCCAGGGATGAAAGCCCTTCTGAGAGGCACTTGTCACCCACTTTAGACAGGGAGCCCACCAGAAATGGCTTCTGTTCCCATGGGACTCTGTGTTCAAGGCCAGGCCTTCCACCCTTCCATTCTGCAAAGTGAGCTTTCCCTCTTGAAGTGATTCAGTGCTCATCCCTCACTCCATGTAAGGCCATGCACTGAGTCTTGTACTCCTCTTACATTTTCTGGCCTGAGTTTTCCTTCTTGCACAACATTATTAATGATGGTGTTAATTGGACGGAAGATACTCAAACTGAGATAGTGGAGAACAGAGGGAAAACAGGTGATTAACTCTTCCTAAAATGTACAAACATTTGCAGAGAAAAATCTGTGGTCATAAGACAGAAAAGAGCTCTAATCTACATAAAGTGCTGAAATGGACAACTGTAAAGACCTCTCAGGAAAAAGAGGCTAGCAGCTGCCACAGTGCCCCAGATGTGACAGGAGAGGCAGCAAGCACTGACCACAAGTTCCCAATTAAGATTAGCTTTGCCACAATCCATGGTTCAGCCATTTTCTTTACTGGAAGAGGGGAATTGAACCAGGAGCTTTGCAGCCAAAATTACAGCCAATGGTCTTTGGTAAGGCAGCACAGTCAACACAGCAAAGAGAGCAAAGGCATTTTAGAGACAGTGACATTTAAGAGTAGCAGAGAGACAGTGGCAGCAACAGCGAGCATAGGCAGCCTATTAAAGAAATATTGTCGGATTAAATATCATGCTTTCTAAAAATTTACTTTGCCAGTGTTATAAAGAGATTATTAAAATCAAAAGAGTTTAAAGAACCTAATTTTCTCTTCTCAGTCTAAGGTGTTTACTTCCTGTATTGCTCCCAGCTTGCACTATTAAACTAGTTAAACCATTTCACTTTTAAAGCTAGTTTCTTGTTGATTTTATTTTGGACTCTAATTCTATCTTATTGTAAATTGCAATAAAGCCTCAAGGCTTCCCAACAGGTCATGGGAGTCTTGTACAAAGCACAACACAGATGTAATAAAGCAACCCACAAGCACAGACAAAAACAGGCTTCTACAGATGAAACAAAGGGGCAAGAAAAAGATTGGGACTGCAGGAAGACATTGGTGATAATAATCTAAATATTGTTATATAACCATACATATTGTATTTACCTTATATTGTGATTATTGTGTGTTTCTTAAAAATATTTATTGTCTGTTCATCACATCCAGCCTATTGTTAGTTATAATTACAGTCCACAGTCCTCTTTTTTCAGCTATCAGTCACAAGACTCTACCATCAGTTATACTTAATCTTAGAATGTAGTAACACCAAGAAGGCTCCAGGGGTAGACCCTTTGTACCCATTGCTTCTCCAGGGTAAGTAACATGTTATATAAATGTCTTACAACTTGCACTGAAGAGAGCTATTTCTTTTTTGATTCTCTTTTCAAAACAATTTATGTTTTATTTTTACAAAACTTAGAACTGGAGACTTAGGTAGAGAAACACTTCTCCAGAACTGGATCTGATCCTCAGTATTGGCATAAGAAGACTCTGATTCAAATGACATGTGACATGCCCCTCGGTTTCTGCTGCTGCACTGCACCTTCTATCATCACATCTGCTTCCACTTCCCCTTTCAAGACTTCAGGGAGAAGTTGGACTAGTTCTTTTTTTTTATTCTAAAACTCTTTTCTGCTTTTAAGCAAGATAAACAGTTCACCCATTATTTTAATTGAAAGGCTTTCTCTTACTTATGGACGTGAAAGTCTCAGTTGGACTTAGAACTATTTTCTATACCTATCTTGCTCATAAAGGATTGCTATGCTTCAGTAAGATGTTAAGGTCTCCTGTCAGCTTTCAATGCCTACTTGGCATTCTTCAGTGCAGGAAGCATCTTTACTAGAACTTATATCAATTTATTGATCAAAATAATACAGGATAAAAACAACTAAAAATATTTATATGTCACACATTACTGGCTGTGGATGGAAGCCATACATAACAGTGACAAAATTATGAGTCTACTGATGTCTAACTTCTACCTCCAAGGCATATTCCATAATCATGTTTTTATAATATCAAGATTATTAATGAATCTGTTTAGAAAGTCTAAAGCAGAGACATGAGTGGCAAGTAAGATAAGAAAGGATGAATACCAGAGAAGAATACTAAAAGTAAAAATTCTGACACCACTGAGGTTCCAAAAAAAATAGCACTACTTTTACAGCGACATACTTAAAGCCACACAAGAATAATTTCAGTAACTATATGGGAAGCATTACGGGTTTATGAAAAATAGCACATACCTGAACAAATTGGATTTCCAAACTTTGGCAGCACTGACATTTCATAAGTGAATAATCTAGAGTAGCACCAAGCCTTCACAGAGCTCACCTTAGAAAAATTAATTAATTACCATCTCTGAGGTTATCATATTGACATGTTTCATAATTTTTCTCCTTTTAACACCAGTAGATTATGCATTAATTCCAGAAAATATTTACCAGGGTTCAAATCTTCTCTCCCTCCTCTCCACACAGATAAAAAGAAGAAGTTAGGGAGCACAAGTCTAATTATTCTACTGCAAGAGAGAGTAAGCCTAGAAACAATTTACTGAAAATTAGAGCACTAACCATACCTTCCAAGAAGATTAAAAAGCAGCTAAGTACCACAACAAGTTGCCTATCTTCCTAAAGGACACACTAATTTCTATCTCTCCAGATTCCAACCATCAGTATGAACTAAAGGAATTTCTCACTGATGCTTCAGTTGGTTCTCCATCTTCACAAATAGGTTAGCTTGAGAGAGAATGATGAGCTGACTCCTTTCCATTCAAAGATTGGAAGATAGATGTTTCAGAAAACATATGTCAGCTGAGTGCCTGTGGTACTGTGGTAGTGCCATACTTTCAGGGTACTGTGTCCCATAAAGTGGTGCTGCTCCCTCAACATGACTGCAGCATGAGTAAATGGAAGAGGCACAAACACTTGGGGACATAGCACAGTGGTGGACTTGGCAGTGCTGGGCTAATGGTTGGACTTGATGATCTCAGAGGTCTTTTCCAACCTTATCAATTCTATGGTTCTACAGGAGGCTTGGAAGAAATCATGGCAGTGTAATTAATGCCATTTTCTGCTTCCCATCTGCCAAATAGAAGATTTGACAGTGTTGCTATTGGGAGGATAGCTCATAACATACATTGGTGTATGAGGTAATAGCACAGAAAATATTTTGGTGTGCTAGACTTGGAGACTAGCTAAAGCTACACTGAGAAGAAATAACTTATTTATGCATGAACTCCTTTCAGTATTGGGAAACACCGCAAAATGCTAGATACCAATAAAATATTTATTTAGGTGAAAATATATTGTTGGCAATAGGAAAGTGAGCTTGTTCACTTAGGTCAATAGTGATAGGTATGATTAGTTTTGCTTGGCTAGGTCCACAACATCAGACATAAAGTAAAAGTAATGATGTTACAGTTCTCACAAGTAGATGTTTAATAAACTGTGTCATGTAGGTAGTTTCAACGTATACACAAGAGAAAGATTCAAATAAAGAATAGGTATTGTCTGCAACCAGTGTTTTAAATGCTTTGAAATTCACAGCATCTACTCTGGCTGCAGGTATAACAACCACCTATTATAATTTGCTGAAGTATTTGACTGGTAACAAAAAATAATCCTGAAAGAAGATAAAGACCTGAAGTATTTCACACTAAAGCCACTTCATACTAGAAGAGTTTTTAAGTGCTATTTTTTGCTCCTCCAGCTCCACCTCCATGAGTTAGAGAAATATATAAACCTCAGTGACTGACTTTGCATGGCTGATTAACCTTGGCTAAGGTCCAAATGCCCACCTAGCCACTCAGTCACCCTCTACCTCAGTGGGTATCTGTAATACTCTACCTCAGTATTACTATAAGATGAAATAATTTGGGGTTTAAGACATGAGATTGCTTAGCCATAATCTCATCGGTTCTTAAATAAACTGCAGTATCCATATCCAGTCCAGGTTGTGTCTTACTCGGCTACTCCCCTGATGTCCTGCTGATGTAAACACACTGTATCTGCAATTCCTTCAGCCTGGTGCCCTCTTGCTCTCCCCATCACAGTTATGGGGCAGACAAAGCCCCAGAACAGAAGAGCAGGCATACAACTAATACCCGATTTCCATATGGAATTTACTTTTCTACACCATCTCCTGATAGATCAGCACCCACAGACCTGCTCCCCATTGCTGTTTTCCCAGAGCCACCTCATCCCTAGAGCTGCCATTTGCTCTAGACTCTCCTGATTCCCCCTCTTCACAGAGTTCCACAGCACTATTTTTAAGCTCTTCAGTTTAGCAGAAAAGCCCTCTGTTGGAAGGGTTTAAGAGCATCACAAGACCCTTGATTATTAATGCTGACTATTCCACAAAAGTACCAGTTCAATTCACACTCTTCCCTTTTACTTGCATAGACAAGTCACTATCCAGAAATTGCTTCAATCAGCTTCAGAGCACATATCAATAAGGATTTAGGAGACGCATGTTTGAGCTCATCCTTTATCTTTTCTCTATCAGTACAAAGAGTGTTTGCATTTCTTTTTCCATGACCAGCTTGTATGTATCACAAGTGATGCGGGGAGGATGAAAAGATTATTAAAGTGTTGGAGAGAAGAAAAATATGGGTGGAAAGAGGAAAGCAGACCTGCTAACATCATTTTAAATGGACATAAAAATACAAGATTAAATGCTGTTGGTCTTAATCCTAGAATCCAGACCACATAAACACAAACTAAGGAATCATGGCTGAATAGCTGGCCATTAGCAGGCCACAGAAAGCAAATGCATCAGAGGATTTTGTTCCAGTCTGTTGTTGCTGCTGCAGTGATACATATGGGAAAAGGAAGAGAGGATTAGCTAATTGCTGACCTCAGTAGTCATTCAGTTATAGAGTGGATTCAAAACTTACCCACCAAAAGTCTCTTTTGAAAATGCAGCTGTGTCAACCTAAAATTGCTGGGGGCAAATTGACATCTCTAGCTTAAAAGAAAATTTAAGGATAATTATAAGTTTAAAATATTTTTATTTCCAATTTGTAATAAACACTAAAAAGTTCAGGATTTACATTCAAACTGAAACAGTTTCAGTTTATCAAATAAAATGTTTTCATGTCTGATTTTCAAAATATTATTTTGTTCCACTTCACAAACAAGTTATTTGTTTTCCACACAGGATGAACATTTTACTAAGCAAAAATATTCTTTAGTCAGGAAAAAGGGGCAACTTTAAGCATTTGTCCTAATTATCATTCTGTGTTTCTCCTTTACTTTTCTAATTTTCTGTGCTCTTGCTAGAGAAAAATGCAGACAAATCTTCACTGGTTTGCTTTCCTTTGTCTGGATTATTTTCAGAGCCATCTTGCTTATTTCTAAGCTGCTGTGCTAGTTTTGTGGTGGAGGAAGGGAGAACAGGACAAAATTTATAACAACATTCTCTTTGGGATGCTGTTCTCATAATGAACACAAATTGCTCTCATTTATCATCTTGTGATGTAATCATATAAAAGCCTTTCCCGTCCTCTTCCCTATAAGGTAGCTGTTATGCTGTATTGGATTATAATGACAAATGACAAAATCTTTTGCATGACTTCAACCCTTCAAGTCCGAAGGGATTGTTACTCTGTAATGCCACTGTGGATTTCCGATGGATGAACCCATGCTGAAAGCTGCAGGTGGAAGGTACAGTACTCCAGTAACTTAACTGTGCAATGCTGGCTCTTAGACGGGGAAAAAGACAAACAAACCAACACAAACAAACAAAAAAACCCAACAGTAGTCTTTAAGACAACCCAAAAAATTTAAACACAACAAGAAGTAAATTGTAGATACGTGTTACATCCGAAGGGGGCACAAATCCAGGGATTCCACTTTTTGCATGTTCTATTCAATAAACAAAACCAGCTCTATTTCTCAAGACATCCATGTTCATAGGGTACAAATAACCATGCACTTATCTGCAGGATTAATTTGCCTCACATCTTTTGGAATGGAATCTGATAAATACATTCCATTCAGGGCTGCCAAAACATGCAGAGTTCCAGGAACAAGTCATGGAAGTAAAGCGTGCTCAGCAATGTAACATCATTGTCTACCACCTCTCTTTGTTGGTATTTTGAGTAGAAGAGACAGAAATCTTTCCCAGTGTTCCAGGAGAAAAGTTCACTATTTCATGTTTCCCCAGAGTATGCCAGCAATTTAAAATTTGTGATGTACTATTTGCAAATAGTTAAGTACATAATTAACACACACTTTAAACTTAGAGTATTTGCTCTGTTGAGCACAGAATTTGACACATCAGTGAACTGTCCTTTTAGGAAAATCAAGGACAGCCATTTCCATAAGACACACAGTCTGCATGAGTCCTCAACAAGCATCACAAAGAAATTGACAAAATTCTTTTGTCTTCCATAAGTTTTTCTTCCTGGAGATTTTGATTGAGTACCATGGATTCTTACATCCTTACACATCAAGTGATAGAAGAGTTGAGTCGGCTTTCTAGTATCATTCTTGTCTTCATTTATGCTGCCTGTTCTGTATGATTAAATATTCAAATTACTTATAGACTGTATTGTTTGCTTTATTAAAATGAATAGCAATACATTTAACATATATTTAATCAAAATCACATTGTAACACATGCCTCCCATTGAAATAATTGAAATATATTGCAAAAAAATTATACATGTCTACTCTGCATTTCATTACAGAATTTTACAGGCTTAATCAGCCTTGAATACACCTGTGCTTCAGCTCTCCACAAGATTAAAATAAAATAGTAGCATATTACTCTAATTCTAATACTGACCTAAAATCAGCCACCAGCTCTACTGAATTCAGTGAATGTAATGGTGAGGGTACTGTGAATTTTTTATATTGTTAGCTGGGGAGAGAAGTAGTTGACACAAAATCGATCTCTTATCACCCAAGAAAGAAGTGTTATATTTTCTATATTTACCCCCTGCATAAACATAACAGCAAAACTCTTGCTTATGACTTAAAGGCTTCTATTTCTATTAAAATGACTGAACAAATTGTTTCTCCCACAGTTTAAAGGCTCTGCTTTGTGAGATGTCAAGCAGCAAAGTGATGGAAAATTGTAGGTCTTCCATGAAATCTCCTTTGCCCCATACTATTTTGGCATTTTAATTGAGTGTTTTAATACCATGGCAAGCAGCACATCAGTGACACTAACAGCTGAATAGACTAGGAAACAGGAACAGGAGTACCATATCTCTTATCTGATGTTCATCTGCTGTTACCAGTGAGAAAGTTACACCATCACGTTCCCTGAGGCTTTCAGTTCATTAATTGATGATATATTACTGCAGAGTGGACATTTCAGAAGAAAATCACAGACACACAAACAAGGGGATCAAAGAAACTCTGGGAAGTGACACAGTCCATCCCCTGCCCCAGTTCAAGTCATCTACAGCAGTCCTGACAGGTTGTGTCTAAATAATTCTTTAGATTTCCAAATGGAGATTTTCCAGTTCAGCTAAGCATTTTATTGTTGAGTTTAAATATACTTAATAAATATAAGACTTATCAATGCTCAGACTGGACCACCATGGCCATTGTTTGAATTTAGTACCAGAAAATGCTTTTTTTCTTAGCAGAGACTTTTTATACACTTAAAGGCTGCCACAAGCTCCATCAAAGTCTCTCTGTAAATTAACAAAGTTTATTCCATTTTTCCGCTGAAGTGACAGTTTCTACATGTCCTATTTCTCTCTGCAGGCTCTATCCTGCAGCTCCATGAAAGCCCAGGGGTCCACAAGGGCAACCTGTAACAAACTGCCAACAAATATTTGTCACATCACGTAAATGCATAAAAAAATCACTGTGGAAATAATATCTGGTTCATCTATTCTTCCCCATAAGGGACAGATACAAAACCCTGCATAGAGGAATATGTGAAGCACTTCATCAACATTAATTTTTAACTTACTTTTATTAATTCACTTTGATGGGAATATTTAATTAGCTGCTAGGAAGTAAAGGAGGGTTGGTATCCAAGAAGCATGTTTTTGGATGACTTTCTATTTCAGAGAGTTTACATTCTGCCTACTCCAGCTGTTGGCACTACCAGGTATTTGTCAGGGATTCCAGGCTGTTCTCAGTACAGTACAGGACTCTCAGTGGGTACGAAGGGTTGGAAACAATTTACACATAAACAGAATCCACAAAATCCTTTCAGATTTTCAGAACTCCGCAGTACCTGTGGTGACAATGTCATGTTATTCGCTTGAAGCAATGCACTTCTGTAAGAAATAAAAAATGTGGTTTAGCTATTGCTCAAGGTCCTAATTGAATATTTGGAATCCAAGACATTCAGAATTATTTTGCTAGTTGAGCTATGAAGGCACACTTAGCTTTGGATAAGTTACCCTTTATCTTTGGCTGAAAAATTTGTATAACAAATTATGCCCAAACCAATATATTTTCTTAAAATAAATCTACTTTTTCAACAACTGACTTTAAGACTGCCACTTTTTCCTAGTAAATGATTCTCTGACTTTCTTGTAGAGTTTTTCTTTTACTATCACCAGATTTTATGCTCATTTTGATGATTATAATGTATTCTTATCATAACATTCAGGCATTTGTCATTGCCATAACACTGTCATTTTGTAGCATAAGTACCCAATACTGAAATTAACAGGAGGCTGACAAAATACATATTTTTACAAATCTCTCAATGGCCTGTACAAAGCATCACAGTAATTTCTTAGATTCAGCCCATCTTCCTTCCTGCTTGGGGAAGATGGAGCAATGGAAGTTTTGCAGGATATCTCAGTTTTTGAGTCACACCTCTGAGATTTGCATTGACGATCTCTGTAAGAGATCAACATTCCTGTCTTGGTCTTTTTCTTCCGTGTCAATCACTCTTCAGATCTAGAGCAACGCATGGTAAGGGTATCTTACAAAAATACTCCCACTTTTTAAAACCTGATACTGCTTCTTCTCAATCACCTGGGAGATGCTCACAGCCATGTGCCCACATCTACACAGGTCAGGTGCTCTCACTTGTTACAGCTTTAATCCATTTTGCCTTCTTAACCCTCTAGAGAAGGTCAAAATGAAAGGTATTGACCCCAGGCATGCAAAATTTTAAAATCTCATTAACTTCATTGTTTCAGCACTTGGATATTTTCATTAATTACCCTTCTGTGCCTCTGGTGTCAGCAAGAAGTGTCCTGTGGGTTGCTCACAGCTTCAGGAGCTGACAGATCATCAAAGACATCCTTATAAAGCTAATACCATTGAATAATTGTGGCTCCCATACCACAACATTTTCAATTTCAGTGAAAACAGTTCCTGTGGCAGTTGATTTAGGTTTATATTTTATAGTTTGATATTCATGATTCTTTATTAGTACCTGATTTTTCAGATACTCTTCTCAGCACCTTTGAAAGTCAGTTCCTGTTTCTTTCACTAGAACATCATCTGTCCTTATGGTGGTGGAGCACATGAATATGACTTCTGAGGCTTATGTCTAGCTACATGTAAAAGGAATCAAAAAACAAGATTTTTTTTTATATGAAAAAATAGAACAGTGCAAAGTTATTATGTAGTCCAAAGCAAAAACAGGTATTGGCTGATCTAATTAAGGGAGTTGGAAAAAGGAAAATATCTTTTCTCACTTCTCAGCAAACTATTCAGTTCTGCTCAGCAATTCAAACAGCCATACCATTATCTCATGAATTCAACAGCTTGTCCTTTCATACCATTGCAGGTAATGCGCTCACTCTTCCTTGATGATGTGAAACAGTTCCCAGGCAGAAGCACACAAAATTTAAATTTTTCATTATTTGCCTGCAGGCTAAAAAAAAAGAGACTGATAAGTTATACAATTTGAAAAAAAAAAATTATGCTGTTTTTGCTGTTTTTCAGGAACATGGATCTTGTTTTGACATTTTAAGTTCAATGTGTGTGAGATATCACATGGAGTTGGGTGACTCAGTATTTTGGAGCTGCTTTGAAAAAATGGTCCCAAGTAGGAGAAAAGTACTTAAGAAGCAGGATTAGCATCAGAACTTTTAGGACTATTACAATCTTTTAGAAAAATGAGATTATATAGATGTTTTTCAGGCTTTCGGGGAAAGCTGTTCTAAAATGGCATCCTTATTTGTACAAGAAAAGATGGTTTTGAGATTTAGTTCTAAATTTTGTTATTTATGGTTAAAAGAAAATAAACTGAAAACACAACATTTTTGACTATTAAGCACTGGGAATATAAGCAAGTCAACTTTAATCCATTTTTAAACATAGGGATCAGTGACAGAATCCAGATAAGAACAGGATGAGGCTGAGCAAGGGAAGGTTTAGGTTGGATATTAGAAAAAGGTTTTCCACTCAGAGGGTGGTGGGGCACTGGAACAGCTCCCCAAGGAAGTGGTCACAGCACCAGCCTGACAAAGTTCGAGAAGTGTTTGGACAATTCTCTCAGGCACATGGTGTGATTCCTAGGCCTGTCCTGTGGAGGGCTGGGAGCTGGATTTGATGATCCTTGTGGGTCCCTTCCAACTCAGCTTATTCTGTGATTCTATGCCAACAAGTTCTGCATGCACTCCTTTTCAGGTAACAACATGATCTGGATTTCCTCTTCACTGTAGAACAGATCTGTATCACCATTGTTAAATAGTCTCTTACTAGTATTTTCATAGTAAGCAGTATTTCCACATAATCTGCGTTGAGATGAACAAAGTTTTCATAAAAACCATGTCTTTATGTCACTGCACTGACAAAAAATATTGAAACCCATTCAAGTTAAGCTAGGAATAAAAGCTTTGCCATAGGTATTGAAAGCTATGGTCTGCATTTCCTGGGATTTTATTAGATACCAGAAGATAATGAGAAAAAAACAGAAAAGTGAAAAAAGAAAAAAATATAAATAATATCTAGTATAGAGACACAAATGAAAACAGAAAGATTTTTTTCAGGAAAATTCAAACAAACACCAAGGTGAACTGGTGTGAAGTACCTCTGTTGATAAAAAGAGTTGGATAGGAAAAACAGGTAATAGATAAATGAAAAATAGGTAAAGAAAACAGAAACAGCTTTGGCCAGACACAGACACATCTATGCCCTCCTTGTCCCCAAGAAAGGGCTAAGTCCTTGGGGGTGGCTCTCATTATACTCCCACCATGTGTGAGCAAACCCCAGCATTGGAAGGGAATCTTTGGAGCTCTCACCTGGTGCTATGACCACCTAGTAGATACCTAAAGGATTTTCACTTACAGCCCGGGAAATCAGCTGTCTGACACCCTCTACAGTTATCTGTGTAGCCTGTGAACGTGTAACTGAAGTCAAGCAGGAAAGCCAATGCCTGAGCCTTGCCCAGAGAGACCTTGGTGTCATATCCTGTGCACATACACCTCCTATACCTGTCACAGCTATCTATGGACAGTCACTTGTTCCCTAGCACCAAAAAGTGGAAGTGAACTCACTGCTTTTGCATTGCACCTCATTTCATATGTTCCAAGGATGACGGTGAGAGAAAGTCTTTTTTCTGCTGCAAAAAAATTTCAGTATCTGGTACTCCAGTTACTGCCAAAGCCCATGTTTTCAATATTTGCCCAAATCATTGAAGAACTACTTGACAAAGAAGTGCTACTACTAAAATGAATGGTGTGAAAGAGATTAACTGATCACCAATGGAGTGAGTGAAGCATTCATTAAATGGTGCAGAGGACTGGCCCTATCTGAGAGGCAATGTAGATGAAACAGAAGTGAGGTGTTTCCACTCATCTTAAGGACCTTTTACAGCACATCTTCAGCACCCTAGAGAAACCCTTCTTGCACCTGACTGTGTTACAGCTGCAGGATGGGAGTTTGTGTGTTTATTCACACCTAGTTACTAAGAAAGGTGAAGTCTTTAAATCAACCAAAACTCACTTTCCGAATGTCTTCAACTGGGTAGCCAAGGTTCCATAGATGAAAGCTAATATGTCTGTATCCTGGAACATTTTATTCCAGTTCTATAGCATCATCTCATTGTGAAAGTCTTAGTGTCATTTAATGAGTACAATTTGTTCAAACTTTTTTTTTTTTTAAATATTCACTTAACCCATCTTCTGAAGTACTAGCTACAGGACCTACTAGCTGTTCCTGAACATTCACAAATAAAGGAAGGTGTAAGAAAATCAGAACACACAGACTTGGTTAGCTTTGCACAGGCCATGAGTGAGATTGTGTTGTAAGTCAAAACAGCACACCACAATACTCAGAAAAATCTATAAAACAGAGCCAAAGAGATTATTTATGTTATTTCTGCACCCTAAGGATCAACTGTCTTTCCTGACAGATTTTCCTCCAGTCTGTTCTTAAAGGCAATCTGGCAGTTTCCAGCATTCTCCTGGCAATCCATTTCAGCTCTTCATTGCTTTGTTAAAAGAATATTTCTCATCCTGAAGTCAATTCCTTGACTTAGTATTCCCTAGGATTAAATGTAGAAAAGAAGTTGATCTTCCTTCTTGTCTCTCCTTTTTTTCACAGATTTGAATTGGAAACCTATGGGAAGAGATTTAAAAAAAAAAAAAAAAAAAAAAAAAGTAGAAAAGGAGAAATATGCACTAAATTCTTGTACTTTATCTGGTTATTCTTATATGATTTTATGGTCTATTTATATCCTTTTATATTTTTTTTTGTCATTCATACATTTAATAAATTTAATACCCATACAAGCCACATCTCTGCAATGGAGACTGTGCCACCACAGGATGTTATTACTTCGTATATCTGAGGGATAGTGCATTAGTTTATGTACACCATTACATGATGCTTGCTTTGCCACAACACCATGACTCATGCTCATCTTGTGAGCCTTTGTAGCTAATAACCTCCTCTGCAGTGTTCCTGCATTGCTCTTACTCTCCATTCTGCACCTGTATATGACTCCTGACCTACATTTGAATTTCTCTTTGCTGAATTGCATTCTACTTCTTTCTAAATCATTGCTCTTAAACAAACAAACAAACAAACAAACAAAACCTCTACTCCTATCCTCTAACAAGTTTGAAATCCTTAGGAACTCTAGCTTTAGTGTTTAAGGACTCTTCCTCCAAAGATTTGCATCCTATCAGATCTTAGTCTCATATTCCAAAGTCCTCCTTCAAAAAAGTCTGAGAAGGAGGAAAAAATTCCCAAACTGATGAAGTTGCACATCTGTATCAGACAATATTCATATCATATGAAGTACAAAATTAAATATTTAGGCATGCTAGAGCAATACTTATTAATTCAGAACTAAACTTAAGAGAACTAAAATTAAAGCATATTTTGTAGACAAAGGCATGTTTTGTTCCACCCACAAACTACATATAAAGTCTTTCCTGGCATTCCTCAGTCCAACAACACATCCCTCGAAGACAATCAGAAAATGGTTATTTTCAAGCCCTGAATATGCTAATATAGTATTTGTTTGAATGCATAAGAAAAAAACCCCTCCAATTATAAAATCATGGAATGGATCTTTTTAATTTTAATTATGATTTGTCTTATTTTGTAAAAGCAATCGCATCCAATTTAAGAGTAATGTTTTTCTTTAGATACCAAAAAGAGTGTAAGTACTGAATATGACCTCACTTTCAAACAGGGCAGAGGGGGACAGAAAAGCTGATTATGAGCATTGAACAAAGCATGATCCACTTATGGTCAAGTTCTACATAAAAATGTCTTTTTTCCTTTCATTAAAATTTATTCAAAGAACAGATGGGTATGGGTTTTTTAACATTTAAAATGGTCTCAGGTGTTTAGAAGCAATGATACATGGAAGCTTGGCAACAAATGGCCTAAGGGGTAAAGAAGCTTGACAGTAATAGAGAACCAAATATTCTTTCAAATACTTTCAGAAACAAGCAAAACAATTTTTTAGACACACAGGACACATAAAAGCAAACTCTACATTGTCTTTTTTTTATAATTTAAACATGTGGCTTCCTTAATGAAAAGTGGATTCTTCTTGGATTCTGCTTCTGGTTTTCTCTACAGAAAACTTCTATTTGTGCTATTCTTCCACAATTCCTTCTCAGATATTAGCAACATCAGTAGAAAGGAGAACTAGTGAGCTGAAACATTTGTTCCTCAGGCTGCAAGTAGAGGAGCCCTGAATTCAGTGCAGACCAAACACGTGATTCTGTGTGTGAATGGAATACACTCCAGAATAAAGCCTCACAAACTGACTCCAGAAGTATCCTAACCATGGCTAGTTTACTTAAAGCTACTCATGATTTCTCTTTAGTATAGTCTCTCATCCAAAGGAATAAAATTTTCCTGGTCAACAACAGCAGTGGATGGGCTGTTGAAGAGGACGACTTAGATGTGTTGAAGGCAACCAGGTCTAAAAGAAGCCTTAAGAATGAAATATTTGGATATTTCTGCTTCATACATGAATATGAAAAATGTGAGTTATATGTGAATGCAATTCCTGTTCTCTCTCCACTGAAGACAAAAATCCCTCTTCTTTTGCAAAAAAAGTCTCACTTTGCACTCCTGTAGTATCATCAGGACTTTTGGTTAGCAGAGGTCTTGAGCATGTGCACATGCTGGCAGGCCGTAGGGAAGAATAAACCTCAAATTAAATCAATCTTTCCAGCAGGAATATCTAGGAATAGCACAAGGATCCATTGCTTCCTTAACTTCCCTGAAGACACCAAAAACCTATTACCTTCAAAGTTAGCTGAAAATTACTGCAACATCAATATTAATTTTGGAAACACCTAGGAATCCTTTCAGCACTTTCGCCACACTTAAGACTGTCACACTGTGAGAAACATACTTTTTTTAAAAAATAGTAATAAGTAATCACGGTGAGTATGGAAAAAGCAATATTCTTGAGGCATAATGAAAGTTGTTATTCGTTTGATGTATGCACCTTTTTAAAGACTCTTTTTTTACATACTCAAGAAAAGCATACAGATGTTACCACAGATCCTTGAAAATATTTAACTATTTTTAAGGGGTTAATGGAAGGAAAAACAAAGCAGCTGCAACTTTAAATCCTGATAATTTAAAATATGCTGCTCTGTCATTATTACAACTCATAAAAAATGTATTGTTGCCATAACAACCGCCTCATCACATATGAGACTGCCTGAAAAACTCAGGCTTTCTTTAATCAGACAGATACATGGGCCCAAACCTGAAAATATTTCACCAATACTTTCATGACATTTACTCTCCTGTAAAATGAACTTAAATGCACACAATTATTTTTTAACAATCATTGTTATTAAAAAAAAAAAAAAAAAAAAAAAAAAAAAAAAAAAAAAAAAAAAAAAAAACCTACTACCAGAAGACTCTAACAGATTCTGCTTCTCCTCCTCGGCAGAAAATTTGTGTCAGGGAATGACTGCATTTCTTCAGATGGAATAGGGTCGATGAATGCATTCAATGTACATTCTCTTCACTGCCATCATTTTCCTGGGGCTGCACCATATATCATTTGAGCAACACTTCACATAAATCCCAGATGGTGGCAGGATTTGCAAATGATCTAATGTGGCAGTGCCTGCCTACATGCAAGGATTCATTGAAGAGAATTGCATTTTAATGGCAGTAGAATGTATGCCACCTGGCTCCATCTGATAAAAAGCCTGCACAAAAGAGCAACCACACTTCCCATCCTATGGGTTGAGACCGATGGCTGAGTACAGAACCTGCTGCTAAAGTTGCATAGTTCAAGCAGAAACATGGAGCTGGCTGGAAGGATGGCCATACAGAGGGATGGGCGGCATGTCCCCATGCCCTGTGGCAGGCCATTGCACAGCTGCCGCATGGCACAGGTGTCTGGTGAGATGGACAGCAGTGCAGTCACACTGCTCTTGGCTGCTCAGAAGTCATCTCTGCAGCAGTGGAAATATCATTCCTGTCCCAGACCTCCACAGGAACAGTTTCCTCAGATGGTGATGAAGCCCCCAGCTTGAAGGAGCCAGCAGGACTTACACCTGAAGTCCCATTCCCAGGGGAGCCTAATCACTAATTAGTAGGCATCTGGGGACATTGGCTGGGCTTAGAACAAAAATTTTGGCTTTGATGAAGTAGGGCTTTAAGTTACACCCTCCAAATTTTAGTTTCCACAAACTGAAGTTTTCCAGCAAAGTCTTATTTTTTGGATTTCTGTTGGTCAGTTCTCCTCTGCCACACCAATGATGTTTAATCTGCTACATTTGATAATAAACATAATATATCCTTTCTTTCCATATGGGTATTTTCTTCAAGATTTGCTAATTTCCAATCTTAATTCTTCTTAAGTGACATTCAACAAGTAAATGCATTCCTTTCTAATATATTATATCCTCTTGTCTAATCATGGTTTAAACCGATTTTCTGGTTTGGCTTTTAGGGGTCAAAGTGCTTGACTCAAATCCTATAGCAACTTTGCTTACTGTGCTTCCTTTGCTTTGTGTTTCCTGATTTTTTTTTTCCAAGATATCCCAAAACATCCTCAACATGCTTATACAGTCACTGGTGATAAGTGTCCAAACTAGCTGTATAAGTGGAAAGAGCTCTTTGCCCTTTGTCATTATACCATTCAGGCTTCAGCAAATATCCCTCATGAAAAAGTAACAGCCGAGAAATATGTTTCTCTTTCAACTGAAATCTCATTGTATTCTTCTACCACATTTTTTTTTCCCATACTTCCACAGAATATGCTAAATTTACCTCTAAAAGGAGGAGAAAACAAGAAAACAGCACAGAAAATTCACATGGTTCAGAGGAATGTGTCTATTGTCAGAGAATGGTGGATTAGAGAAACCACAGGTCTGATTCATTCTGGCAGTTCCTGACTTTCCTCTGTTTTTCTATAGAAATGCACAAACAATTGGTGAAACACCAGTCCTTGGCATACACCTGCCTCACTGATAGCTCCCACACACAGAAGGGAGATGGGGATTACTTTGGGAAAGCTTTCAGGAATAGAGGAAGAGAAAAAAAGAGGATGATAGGACAAAACAGCAAGTGCATTCAACCCACAGGTTCAGGGAATGGTTAAAGGCAGAGTAAGGAAGAAAGATGCAATCCTCAGCCACCAATAAACCATTTCTCTCACGAGTCACTGCTAGAAAAGACATCCTGAGTCATGGGCTCTATAAGCAGTAATTATAGGAGAGATGATTGTTAGCTAGTTGAAGTACAGTGTGAAAGGTCCCTTAAAACACTAATCTGCTTTGGAAATATTTTAGGTCATTCAAGAGATACACAAAACAATCTTCCCTGAAACCCATCTGTCTGTCCAGAGTGTTTTGGATCACAAAGAATTAGCTGTTTATTTTGCTCATATTTCTATTAAAAGGTTATATGTAAAACTTAGTACTAATGAGAGGGAAAATAATGGCATTCAACCTCCATCCCCAAATGAATCCCTCCCAGAAGTGTTTTATGTTAAATGTCGAGATCATTATGCAATTATATTTCAAATTCACACACAGACGTACCGTGCTTGCATATTTAACTATGTTTTCCTATACAAGACTGCTTTCTGTCTTACAGACTGAATCACTAGCTGCAATGTCCCTTCTGGCCACATTTAAAATCTTGATTATAATCCTTGATGAAACAGGGAAGTGAACAATCCTTGTATTTAATCATAATAAATTAAACTAATGAGCTTTCCTGGCAGATTTATTACCTTTCCTATGGATGAAGTTCCACTGACTGATCATATGCAAGCCAAATAAAGTCTTATATAAGGGGAGGGGGAGGGGGAAGAGGTGCATAATATTTTACTTGAAAACAGAACATTCCCAATATGTTCCAAAGAACAACTAGGTTTGTGATTTTTCCTTCACCCTTGTATGACCCCCAGAGGAAGAGTCAAAGGCAGAGTTCAGAGACTCAGCAATGGGGTGGCGAGATGCAGGATAGTGCCAGGAATGGTTTCAGCCAATAGCAGCCCTGTATGACACAAGGCTTTTTAGTTCTTTGCCATTGCATTCACAGAGTACAATGCAGTGACTCTTTTGGCAGCGCTCTAAAATATGTACTCCAAAATTGCATGTACATATTTAAGACTATACATGGAAAAAAAGGTAATATTTTCCAAGCAGCTGTTAAAGCACTTTTCTTTTTTCATCAGGAAAAGCAGCTTAGGATGGGGTTCAGTCTTGACCCTGCAGAGATTTTTCCCTGTAATATGGAGACAAAGCCTGGATCCTGAGCTGCAAGCAGAACTAGACAGGAGGGCTTTCCTCCTTGAGTTTCCTGGCCCTTTTCAAAAGTAGACACAAAACAAAAAGTATGTCCTCTCTTCATATTTGTCTCAGGGCTGTACGAATGGTGGCTGATAGCAAACCAGAAGAAGGCATGCTCCCGAGTGAAGTGACACACTGTCCAAGGGAGCTGTGACCATGCAGGAACTTTGATGGGCAATTGTGAGCAACAGGGTTGCAGGTGGTGTAGCAATAAACAAAGTTCAGTGCATGAAAGGACACAAAAATCTCCATATCCAAGTCATACTAATTTGCCCTTGCAATTCTTTCCCTTTTTGTTCTCCTGACAATTAGATAAAGTGTGGGAGGCCATTTGTCTGCAAGAAGACAATCACTGCTCTGCAGTCCCTAATAGGGTGAACTTAGTCACTGCTTAAGGAGAATCACAGGTCTGAGTCAATTACTGCGGACTTTCTGTACACAACACACTTGGTTCTTCACTCAGATAGAAAACTATTTTTAAATGCAATCCTATAACTTTGTTTTCAGACATGTGGTAATAAAACAGGAAGTGCTTAATGTTTCTACTTCTGAAATTTTGGTCATTCATACCCAGTCATTATAGCCCATGTCCACCCAGGGACATGGCTAAAATTTGTTGATATGCCTTTTAAAGACTGGTCAATTTACAAGCACCTTGTTAAAAGAAATGAATGATGTTGTCTTCTGTTGAAGATAAAAATTGTTCCAGACACCAGCAGCCAACTCAGGCATCAAAGAATTTCTGGTCCAGTGGAGCCCTCACAAGCCTAATCAATACTTCAATTGGATACTGCCTGGCAGGGCACTAGCTCTGTAATAATTTTCTTTTGACTTTCTTCCCACTCCATGAAATAGCAGGTAAGAAAAATCTCCAATCCAGAAACAAACCAAGACACAGAGATATATAGCAAAAGCAACAGTGAGAGAGCTGGGCAGCTGCTTCATTACAGGGTTACAGGCTTCTGACATTTGACTGACATTCCTACAGCAAAAGACAAACAAGCTCTGGTTACTAACATTCATATTGCTCCCTCCTGCATACCACCCTCAGAAATGGTAACCCTCTGATAATTGCTGTTGGATTCTCCCCTAAGAAATGGGTAAGATGGGGCTCCAAGCATACTGTGCAAAGGCAAGCACAACAGAAAGAGAAGAAATTATATTAAATTCCAGTGTTCTTACTTTCTTCTTTACTTCTTTGCAGCCTCTGGGTGACTATGGATTCAGCATAGTATACATGGAGAATTTAATTAAGGAGGGCCAATGAAAGCAAACCTTTCCCTGCTCAGCACGTGTACTCTGATTTCAGTTTTAGAACCTTGCGTGATTACTGCAGGAAGCAGTTATACAGAAAAGTAAATTTTGATTGTTCTTCATTCTTAAACTCTGTTTGATTACATCTGGTAAATATTGTGCCCTAAAGTCATTTAATTATTCAGCTTTTCCACTTCAAAATAATATTAGTGCTGTATGAAAGGTTACCTGGAGGGGCAATTTTAATGAATGAATACATCCTGAATAAAAATATTCAAAATTATTTCCTAATGTTTACCAACCCCAGCCTTAATAATACTCTTCTACAAGCTTAGTTAATTTTCAGTGTGCCCATCGAACTTCATTTATTTTTCTGATTTAACTGCTGGGCTACTCCAGTTGCGGATTTCTGGATATTTTGGAAACAGGTGGCTGTTAAACCAAGTTCTGGTTGAGAGGACAGTATTAATCAGTATATTGCAATTTGCAAGACGCTTAAGACTTGAATCCCCCATTAAATCCAAATCTACCCTCACAAGACACTAATTATGGAAATGCATTCATATATTTCAGTGATATTAGTTACACATCAACATCTGCCTCAGACAGACAAATTAAAAAATACTGTTGCAAGTTAAACATGGGGCTCTTAGGCACATGAGAGGGGAGATGCAGCACCAGGCTACCACCCATTGCAACAGAATTTAATTTCAATACACTTATAATTATTTCAAAGATGATAGAAAATTTCCAAATACAATCATGGGACAGAAACAGATGAAAATCAGAAGTTAGTTGAAACCTTTCAGTATAAAAACATCATATTTTTACATTGATTAAAGTCCCAGACTGAGCAAATACTCATTTGGAGTCACTAGACTATACTCTCCATCATTTCACATGCTGCTATTTTATGCAATAAAAAGTATAGGAAGCACAGCAGTATCTGTCAAAACTATTGGCAAAAATAAGGCGCTCAATTTCAACAATTTTGCTAGTTATAGTATAAAAAATTGTCCTATTGCCCTGCCTATAATAAATAATCATGTTCACAAGGGTTTGAAAAAATAATATTACAGTCATGTGAATCCATAACTCTTGGGGTATCTAAATGGGGGAATAATATCTAAGGTAAGCAAAGCCTTCTGGAGCCTTCCCTTACAAACCACAATCATTCAGTAAAGACAGTGCAAAGTTCAGCAAAGCCAGCTGGAACGCTTCTGTGAGCCTCAGGAAGGATTGATCAGACCACAACAAAAGCACTTCAGTCAAACATAAATAGAACTCACATTCATTCAATAATGGTATATCACTAGTTTAAAAGATGAAGAGCTTTTCTGTCTTCTAAAAAAGAACATCTGAGTTGAAAGTGTGATGTAAAAACCCTTAAAAGTAGATTAATCAAAATGCATTTTCACCATCTATTGGGTCACACATCCATAACCCAAGCCCTGTGGTTCCCAGCAGATTTAGTGTCTCTGCCAAATCATGAGGCACTTTACTGTTTAAATTGCTAAGGCTTTACTTTTGGCACTGTAACAATATGGGTGGTTTAAGTGGAGGTAAATTTCTTCACAGGAAAGAAGATCTGGTACTGAACCCCTTGCAAGAAAGAAAGAGAAAGAGAGAAGGAGGAGAATGAGAATGAGAATGAGAGAAGGAGAAGGAGAAGGAGAAGGAAAAAGGAAAAAGGAAAAAGGAAAAAGGAAAAAGGAAAAAGGAAAAAGGAAAAAGGAAAAAGGAAAAAGGAAA